>OOFE01031231.1:12066-36247 GCA_900323365.1 Monocentris japonica | reverse complement strand
TGCACAGATTTACTCCAAAATGACAGCTCTTTTCTAATCTCGCTCCAACTGAAAAGTGCATCTTCTGCAGCAAGCAACACACAGCCAAAGCTGCATGGTACAACATATAGAAATAGTTCCCACCTGGTTAAAAAGATTGATAAGCAACAAATTCCTGTTCAGGCTGGCGGGGAAGTTTCTCTGCCACGGTGCTGCTGATCTACGCATCCAGATGTGACAAGAGATTTGAAGAAAGCTTCAGTCTGCTCTGATGTTTGTGTCGGGTTGACCTCCCCCCGAAGCCCCCCTGACTAGACTGGCCCAGACCAGACCAGCCTGGCACAGAATGAGTTTATATCACCAAGCTGTTATACTATTGGTGTAGCCTCTAATCCGGTTACTCCTGCGACCCGCCGCCAGTTAGCGGGATCCCCCAGCCCAACGGTCACTATACACACACATAGCCAAACAGACACACACAAGCACGCACGCTCACACACATACACTACTCTTCTTTCTCTCTCTCACACACACGAGCACAGAAAAAAGACTTTTCTTTGCACTTGGACATACATTGTCACACAAGCATACACACACACACACACACACACACACACACAGAGTCTGGCTGGCCATTACCCCTCCCAACACAAACAGAGCAGATAAATTGAGCTGGGGGCAATAAGATCAAGCTACCATTTCGCAATATTCTGCTCTACTGCACAGTTCAACTTGGCATGACATGGAGAATACAATAATAGACAGCTATAATGAAATTTCCCAAAATAAGCTGACTCTCAACTGAAAAAAGTGACTCAGTCTAAAAAAAAACTCAGTCTATTTAGATCTGACCTTCACCCAATTACATTAAATGTAAACTTGTTTGACCATTTATTATTTACCCCAGGTCTATTGACAGTTGGCCTAATGTTGCCTGCGGTTAACTTTATAACTCCAGTTGTGCCATTTCATAGATTTATTTTTTTATTGATTTGTAGCTGACATTTTCCACCATGCTCAAGACATTTTTTCATAATGTTTGCTCCAAGTCAAACCATTACAAATGCATTGTTAAATGCTGAAAATGCAGGGGTGTCATGTGAAATCAACCAGCTTTACTTCTTTCCCTTCCACTGATGTTTCAGAAAGTTGACATTTTTGTGAGAGACTGGAACTGTATGTTTGAATTAAAGTACGGGGACAAGAGATGACGTTTGCTACAGTATGTTACTGGGAAGTTAATATGAAAGTATTCCTACCTGACATGGAGCTGTCATGTTTTTTGTTGGACATCTTGGTTTCCTGTTTGAAGGAGTTCTCATCATCTGCATCCCCGTCCCCCCACCAGGACGGCTGACCATACAGAGGGGTCCCGCGATGCAGCGTCGCAATGTCCCCTGGGACACACGGACACACACACACACACACACACATACATTTTCACTAAGCTTTGCAGGCAGTGGGTATTATTATTGTAACTTTAATCAAGAGCATGGAAGAATAGGTAACATTTTGAATACTTGTTATGTTCCGTCTAGAGCGGGTAGAGGCTACATGAGATGGTCGTTGTATCATGATGCCACAAAATGAATCCAGCTGCTTTATGTGTATGTGTGTGTTTCTGTTGATTCCCCTCACTGGGAGCTGTGGTCTTATCGGCATTAGATGCACCACTGACCTACTTACAGAACTTTAGCTAGCAGGATAGACACAAAACACACACACACACACACTCTCTCTGTAACTTTCTCTCTCTCTCTCTCTCTCTCTCTCACACACACACACACACACAGTTTTTACATAAAAAGGGAGTTTCCACTGGCCCCTCTGTCCCCTTTGCGCATTACAGAAAAAAAATGAGTGCTGACACGAGATGAGCTTCCTGTGGTAACTTCTCTCTGCTCCACTCCTCTTCCCTTGCCCTCTTTTCCTTGTGAGTCAAATGGATTTGGCTCACAAAATGCATTCCACAGTATCTGAGGGAGGATACTAACCAGCTGCCCACTTTACCCCTTATGCAGTGCAACGTGAGTTAAAGCAGATACATGTACTGTGTCAAATTGGTGTTGATGATGCCAACTGATGTTTAATGTGTGTGGATGTGTTAGTGTGGCTATTGGAAAAGTGGCAGTGACCTAAGGGTTTGATGCCATGTCCTGCGCGGGTACTCTATGACCCCTTGACTGGTTAATCAGTACAACCAGACAAGCCCCATGTGGGACTGTTTCAACATCTGGGGCTTAGCCGGGACCCCTGCTAGGACCCCAGCCCTGGTCAATGATGCTACTTATCAGGGACAACTACAGACTTAAGCCAAATTTATGGTGAAACAGAGTCTCTGGATGTTGGTGTGGTGGTTAAAGCCATTGTAACCACATCTACCCCCTACTGGCCTGAGATAAAATACCAAAGGTCCTGGTGGGATTTTCTCTCAGGCCAGTAGTTACTTTACAATAGCCTTATTCCAGTGTATCAACCTTTTTTTCTTAAAGGAAAAATCCATCCTTAAACACTTAAAATAAAACAGCTGCTGGCAATGTACCTTGCTTTTCTGGGCCTATGTTGTCGTTTGGTGGTGTATTTTTTTCTTATTCCTGACCAAATGTAGATCACGTGGCATCATGTTAAGCTATTTCAAGCACAGCTACAATACCACCTGATAAATGTCAGTGGTAAATGTCATGTTTTGGTGTCAACCCCTCAGAATCAAAGGGCAAGGGACTCACCATTTTGCACCAACATTCACCAAAAAGTAATTATTTTGTAATTAGAGCAACTGGGCACGGCGCGCCACAGCATTGTTCTCTCCACCCTCTCACTGGAAAAACATTTCATTGAAACTTCAATTAAATTTTCATTAAATACTTATAGAAAGTAAAGTGTTTTTGGACTGTTTCTGTTATAGTCTCCCCTTCTCTGTTATCATTTCATCCTTCCTATTTCCTCAATAAAGAAAAAAGGACGGTCCACTTGTGTCTAAAAGAATCATTAATCATTGGTGCAAAGTGGACTGAGACTTTTATTAGGTTCATTTGTCATTTCATGCATGTGAATCTACAACAATAGCCGCTTATGTCAAAAGACCTTCCCCAGGTAATAAATGTTAACGTACCCACTGAGAGGAAAAATGACAAAACCAGTTGTGAACACTCGGCCACTTAATAATTTCAGCTCTACGGATGGACCACTTTTTAGAAATAAATTCACTCTCTGATTGGACTGCTCAGCTTCTAAGAGATAAATACCACTCTGTGATTGGACCACATAGTTACATGGAGATAATTGTAGCTGTGATTGGACCACTAAACTTCTTGGAGATGAAAATAGCCAGCTAAGCCACCTTATTGAATAGTGCCTATCTAAGCAATGCTACTTTACTTCAGATTCTGGTGTTTGTAGGTAACAGGTTGGCCAACACACAAAATGTGTACATAATTCCTGAGACCACTTCATATTTCATGTACTGTCATAATTGCCCAATACACTCTCTTTCTCTCACCTCCTATCTTCTCCTCTCCTTTGTGAGTGTCAACAGGTTTAGCTGGTGACTCCATGGAGGAGTTGACCCCATCTGCTGCCCTGCTCTCCCCTGGCCTCGGGGTGCCACAACTGGGGGACTTGGGCGTCTTGGTCGGGGTCTTAGTGGGAGACTTGGTTGTAGTGGTGGTTGTCGTGGTTTCACCGTTGGACGGCTTCTTACTGAGCTGGAGACCAATGGTGAACTTTTCATGCTAGAGGGAGAAGGAGAGGGAGGAAGACAGAGAGACAGAAAGAGAAGAGAGAGAGAGAGAGAGAGAGAGAGAAGAGAAACAGAGTGAGACTGAAATACTACAATAATAGTTGAACCTTTAACATTGTACATTGAACTAAAGTATGTTGTCTTGTCTCACAATACATTGTTTTATATAATATTGTGTTTTTGTTTGTGTTGTTTCATGCTTAGGGGTGTGTGTTATAGGAGTGTGAGTTCAACAGAAGGTGTGTTTTTTTGGAATAAATGTACATATATGTTCTTACCTTGAGAGCCTCCTCAGGCACAGTGAGCTCTCCTCTCACCACCGTGAACAGGTTGGTATGTGAGACAGGCAGGTCAAGGAAATACTGTCAAAAACAGTAAAACTTTTGTGCACACGCACACACACATTCACACACACTTCCCTGAGTGCAGTTTACTGATACATACACTTCCAACAAAGACAGAGAGTGATGAAAGAAGAAAGCAAATGACAAATGTTAGTAGAAGAAGAGTGGGTGGTAGTGCTCAACACACTCTAACATGCTTGTTCTCTACAGGCTACAGTGGCTTTGTAGGCTTCTATAGGCTAAATCACTCTCACTAGTAAGGTTAGTTACATAAATAATAGTTTAAGGAGGAAAATTTCAGATAGTACAAAGTTAAGGACAGTCTGAACATAGTGGAGGTAAAAGGACATAGCATGAGCTGCCATATAAACCTATGCTATAGCTATATGGACAGGTTCCCACACATGTACATGCATGGGTTTATAGGTTAGGCACTAGTTTAAAAGTCCAGGCCAAGTGAAAGGATATCATATCCAAACCTGAGCTTGTCCTCCAACTTCAGAGTGATGTACATCTGCTCCTGAATGCGGACATCATTTACAAAGGTCTGCATGGGCAGGACAAACAAGAAAATGGTAATTCAGCAACATTAGCAATATTCTACCTTGTGAAAAAGTTTGGAAACTTAAGGGAATGTAACATCGTAAAACACCATCTAATGTAGTAGGTCCATAGGTGAACATAGTTTGTCTTCCATTGGAAATACCAACTCGTTTTCCTAAGTGGGTTTCAGGATTTGCAACATCAAATTGCTTTATGAATCCTAGCCCTGTGATTTTGAAAACTACCAACTGCCAACTCTTGCTAATAAAAAAATAAATAAATAAATGGGATTTTTGGATCCCATTTGCCAGTTGTTCTGTTCTTAAAATAGGTGAAATAATGCAAGTAGAAATGACACATGACAGAGAAATTAACAAGTGTGGATGTTATCCCTGGGTCATAAAGGTACAATGTTGGAATGCTAAGCTAAAAATGGCTAGCTTCTTACATTTTTTTTCATTGCAGCTTGAAACCCAGAATCCACCTCAACAAATAAAGAAATACATAATAGAGGATGTAGTTTAAAGGCAATTATTATTCACTTTCATGTTAGACTGAAAGGGGGCGGGATCCGGAATCCCTTATTTGGGCCAAAAAATGATGTCATGCTTGAGAGGACAATGCCATTGGTCTAGGGGTATGTTAGTGCTCAGTGTCGCACAAGGCATGTTGGACGTTGGGAAACTGAGTAGCTAAACAATTTCAGGAAGCTGGCTACTCTCTCCCGGTTTCTCATGGTTTCTCCCCACACTGTTTCTAAAAAAACTGGTGGACAATCCAGGTTGATGTGGAATACACAGGCATGGTCAACCGTGTTTATGTCCGTGAACCCTCCCAGTGTTACCTTCCTTTAAGTAGGTAGAAAATGTTTTCTCTCCTGTGTCAATATGACCATTATAGTTTGTACAGTTTGCATGCTGTTTATTTACAGTTTTATAAATTACAAATGTTAAATGAGTGACCATTGACCAGACCACTGAAAAACAAAAACAACATGAAGACCCCTTCATGTCAGAAAGGTCCTAATGCGGCCAGCCAAGATGTACAGTTGAGTCAGCTTATTCTGGTGTCTCTTTAAAGGAAGGTTGTCTGGTGGTCTGCAGAGCCAGGGAAATTGGCCTGACAATAACAGATCACTTTCTCTCTCTCTCTCTCTCTCTCTCTCTCTCTCTCTCTCTCTCTCTCTCCTCTTTCTCATCCCTCTCCCACTACCCTCTCCTTCACCCCTCCTTTTACCATGCAGCACTGAGACAGATCAGGTTTCATTAGGCTGCAAATGAAATCCAATCACACTCGCACTGCTGTAGTAATAAAACATTCCCTTCTCCTTTCTACTTAAATGAAATCACAACACAACTGAGAACACAGTTAGAGCAACGAAATGTCTCTTAAATAGTAAACACTGCCAAAACACAGGCCACTTTTGGTTACACTCTAACTACACACAACTGTGTCAAACCTCTGCATACCCACTGAGTCAGCAGGAGAGAACTTCCTGTGAATCCAGAAGAAGAAGGATCAGAGCCAGTGGTTAATGACACAGCAGGAAGTGGCTCTGACCCTGGCTTCCTGTCTGAGACTCAGAGAGGATATGGGAAATACTTGTATCTAAGCTAGTGGGCTATGACTGAGCGCTAATCACTACTGCTAAACACATGACTCATGCCATATGGCTGTTACATCTGTACCCTGCTGTTTACTGAGCTAGAATGCTCTCAGTGAAAGGCACTTTCAGAAAAAAGGGGTGCCACAGAAGTGATAATTGTTCCTCAAGGTATAATGCCATTATAATCCTTTAAAGTCGAAGATAAAAGATAAACTTTTCCACAGTAAGGGTTAAAAGAAAATTCCACCCTCGGATACTCTTACATGGTTAGATATCATCAGTTTGTGATGTTCAGTACATTCACGTTATTTTGTGATGAAGTGTTGTAATTTACCTTTTTGGAGTTCCCATTTCCCCTCAACATGCCTTGCCTACTTCTACTTCAGTTCGTGATTTCCTGCATTCCCCAGAATGCCTTTTGACAACACCCAGAACACGTGCCGGAACGTGTTGCATTCAGTATGTGTAGGTAGAGAGAGTGATAGCAATAGTAGGAGAAAGAGAGCGAGCCTTTCCAGTTGAGAAAAAGAAAGAGTCATGCTCCTTATTCAAAATGTCTTGTTGCTGCATTGTATTCTGGTCTATTGAGGCTACTGTCGGCAGAGAAAATAGTATCTCTTCCTCTGTTATGATGGATTTCTTGCTGTATGATTGTTGACAGCTGGTGCAAAATAGAGAGTCTAGAAAGCCCTTGCTCTTTGATTTTGAGGGGCTGACACCAAAACATTTAGCGTTGATGTGTTGGATAGCAAAACATTGCTCTGCTGTTGAATTTAATTTTAGCTGCACTGGAAATATCTCAATGTGACGTCATGTCATCTAAGTTTGGCTTGTTAATTGCGGGAATAAGAAAAATACACCACCAAACAACAAAATGGACCCAGGAATGTGAGTAAGTACAATAAGACTGCACTGGACAGGTACCTGGTGTGAGTGTGTGTGTGTATTAATGTAAGTGGAGTGCATCAGCAACTACTTCCCCAAGCCACTGATTCAAAAAATAATGTGTTCTTAATTAAATTGCCTTGAAAAACAAGAATTCAAAACATATTATGTAGTGAGATATCACTAAACCAGCAGCAGTAGAACTACCACAGGACTCACAGCACGTGTTTGGAGAGACATCCTCAATAAAGAGGGCATCATCATAATAAGAAGATGGTTTTGTCTCTCTGCTAGCTGCATTTTATTATATAATTAGTTGTCAGAAAAAGTGGTGTCTTAAAACAGACATTTTATTTAAGTCAGCTATTTCCTTTGATAACAAGCCACAGTGTAAACAGAAGTAAAAAAACAAAATGGATTTCAATTTAGTTTAAGTGCTGGTTTGTATAATTGGATTTGGATTCCAATTGATCTCAGCCCTGATACACATCTTCATTAACACAGAGATTGATTAGGACCAGGAAGGTAGGAATTGAGTAGCAAATGAACAAGTTAACCTCTAACCCTTATTTGCACAACCTCATCCTTCTCTACCTTTAATCTCTTTGCTTCTCCCTATCTTTCTTTGTCTTTGTCTTTCTCCATCTCCCGCTCAACACTTTCCTTCTTCCGCCACCTGCTTCCACAATGTCTTCCATCTCTCCCCATCCTGTGACCTGTCCTCTATCCTCTCCTCTCCTTCCCGTTTCCTCACTGTCCTTTCATCTTTCTCCCAACCTCTCTTTGTCTTTCCTATTTCCGTATGTTGACTCACCCCATTCAGGCTGCCCAGGTCCTTGACTTTGTGTTCGTCAGTGCCGGCTTCGTAGTTGATGACTGCATGCTGCTTATCCACGCTGCGGGACTGCAAACAAAAACAAAAACACACACAAACATGTAAACCCAGACCAGTGGTTGAGCCTGTCATTTCAATGTGATTATCTGGTCATTTAAGGAAAATCCCACCCTCAGATACTCTTACACCTCTGTGTATCACCAATCTGTGAGTGATGTAATTTACCTTTTTGTTGTACTGACTGGTCTACTTCTATTTCAGTTAGTGATTTCCTGCATTTCCCAGAATGCCTTTTGGCAACCCTCAGGGAACGTGCCTGAACATTCCTGAGCATTTCAGCTGTGTGTTTTACATGTAGGTGGAGAGAGCAATAGCAATAGTGAAGTGAGAGGTTTTCGAGTCCAAAAAAAAGGGGAATCTTGTGGCTGCATTGCATTCTGGTCTATTGAGGCCCTTTCTCTTTCATTCTGAGTGACTGACGCCAACCATTGGAGGGCAGCGTGTGACAGTGGAGCAAACTGTGCTATGCTAAACCTCTGTGGCGGTATGAACATCCAATGTGAAGAATGTAATTGTAGCAGTAACTTACAATGTCAGTGTACCACCTATGTGGATAAAAATGTTGCTCTGTGATATCAATTTACGGCGTAACAGCATTGGTATTTCAATGTCTCTATCACTGTGCACATTGTGTATAGACACAGCTTTGCATACATGCACATGTGCTCGCACACACATCCACACACACACACACACAAAGTCCCCCCATATATTCTCTACACAGGTCTCTATAACAGCCTAACTGACCTTGAGATACACTCTACTTAATCATCATTTTGGATAATGCTTTTCATCTGTCTTCTGTCTTCTATTGTTGTCTTGCTTAAAGTAGCAGCTCACACACACAAAGAAAGAAGGAAACATCACACACATACACACACACACACACAAAGGAGTGGAGCAAAGAAGGACTGGGGGTGAAAGTATTGATTTTCTGTGGTCTGCAGATATGAGCCCATCAGCTATTTTGAGGTTTAATTGTTTCCAACAAAGACCCTGTAACCTTTGTTGAGGTTGAAATGTCAGTGGTGCAACAGCAGAATATACACCGATCAGCCATAACATTAAAACCACTGACAGGTGAAGTGAATAACATCGATTATCTCGTTACAATGGCACCTGTCGAGGGGTGGGATATATTGGGAAGCAAGTGAACAGTCAGTTCTTGAAGTTGATGTGTTGGAAGCAGGAAAAATGGGCAAGCGTAAGGATCTGAGCGACTTTGACAAGGACCAAATTGTGATGGCTAGACAACTGGGTCAGAGCATCTCCAAAACGACAGGTCTTGTGGGGTGTTCCCAGTATGCAGTGGTTAGTACCTACCAAAAGTGGTCCAAGGAAGGACAACCGGTGAACTGGCGACACCCCTTCATGGCAACGGTATTCCCTGATGGCAGTGGCCTCTTTCAGCAGGATAATGCACCCTGCCACACTGCAAAAATTATTCAGGAATGGTTTGAGGAACATGACAAAGAGTTCAAGGTGTTGACTTGGCCTCCAAATTCCCCAGATCTCAATCCGATCGAGCATCTGTGGGATGTGCTGGAAAAACAAGTCCGATCCATGGAGGCCCCATCTCGCAACTTACAGGACTTGAAGGATCTGCTGCTAACGTCTTGGTGCCAGATACCACAGGACACCTTCAGAGGTCTTGTGGAGTCCATGCCTCGACGGGTCAGAGCTGTTTTGGCAGCATGAGGGGGACCTACACAATATTAGGCAGGTGGTTTTAATGTTATGGCTGATCGGTGTATGTGCAAGTCAGAGAATATTGTGTATTCTGGCATATTTTCCTTTCTTGTTACACGGTCACAATATTTTCATACATATCTAAAAGTATGTATTACATCACAGTTGAGCAATGTCAGTGCCTCTGTCTCCAAGTATCTGCCAGAATGCCCTTCAAATAAGGTACATCATTAAAACAATCCAAGGAATGGGGTGAGACCTTGTCTGGATCCTTGCTTTTTGTTTTTGCATTAGCAGGTTTTACTTTTTAATTTTGATGATTCAAAGGTCTGTTGTGGCGGTCTTTGTAGCTGCTTTCCAGACGTCAAATTAAAGGTGTATTATGTGAAAGGATTTCCTCACTGATTGGTTTATCATCTGGATGTATAATATTTTAATTTTCAGGGTAGATCTGGGTAATCCTGATCAATCACAGTTGTAATATTTGATGTAATGCACAAATGCTGCATCAAATGCTACCTATAAATATCCATATCCAGCCCACAAACTGACAAATCCATTTACAGGGCTTGAGTGTTGTGCAATCGAACAGCCTTGTTAGAGGAAATTCAAGCCAGGCTCATGAATCACAAAATGTGAAAAAATAAAACAAAAAAATAAATAAAGTGGGAGTGATATACCAAAGAAAACGATCAAAAACAAAAAAAATGAACAATTCAGAGAGCTGGATCCAGGCAAAATGAGACCCTAGTGTTGTCAGTCAATTTCTCAGTGTCGTGTCTCATTGTTGATTTTCAAATCCTCCTATGTATCCACTCCCCTTGTCTCCATAAATTAAAAATACTATTGCTATGTAATTGCTGATGTAAGAAATATGTTTTTTTCCCCAGTGCAGTTGGATAAAGCCACTGGAAGCCACTTCAGGTTGGTTTGGAAAGCCAACCGTCCTCTAGATTATTTTAGCGAGATTAGGTTAAATCAAACAGGATAGAGTCAGATTAAGAACTGAGCTGTCTGTTGTACCTCACACCACAGGGTACACCAGACACATACTGTTGCCTACAGTTACACGTACTGGTACACCACAGGCAACTCAAAACAGAGATGTGAAGTAGTTTTAGAAATCACTGGTGTAAAATGTTGAAGCTTAACAGGGTTTGACTGCAAAGCGGAGTTTAAGTATCAGGCAAGGTAAACACATCTGAATTGGGAACAAGGAAATCTACTTTTGCCTACATGTGCTGGCAGGGTTTAAAACCCATGGCTATTGTGCGTGATGAGAGAGAGAAAAGGAGGGAGCGATTGAGAGGGAGACAAACTTGATTCATCAAGGACACACACACACACACACACTGCAGAGGAGTTTAGCTGTGAGTCAGAGGATATGATGCAGAGAGACAGAGAGCGCCACAACACCCTCGCTGACTTTTTTTATCCAGTCCCTTGCGATCCAGAGATGATAAAGCCGAAATCTGATTCAGGCTGACAACAGGCATCAATGCATTCCTTGCCAAGAAAGTTGAATTTTAAGTTTTAGTCAAAGCTGAAAATGCGTTCTGATCACGATGACATAGTTTGTAAATCGCTGCATTGTCAAACCATTGATTGGTATGTGACTTAATGGAAAAATCAAGCTGGTGTTTAGTCTCGTAAAATGCCACCAAAACATTTTCGAAGCACTCACTCAAGTAACAGTGTGATATTTTGCTCTCATACAATATGCTTTAACTCTGATATCCTTATTAATACTGTGTGTGTGTGTGTGTGTGTGTGTGTGTGTGTGTATTCGGTGCATGAAACAAGAAGCGCCTAACAGCTAGCCATGTGATGAGGCCATGGCTGGTTAAAACCGTCACATGGTTGACGACATCAGCAGCTAAACAAAGTGTCTGGTCTTCGAACATGTCCGCACACACACACACACCCACACACACAGCAAAATGTCCTCACTTTGGAGGATTTTCCACATCTTGCAATCTGGAAAAACATTCCAACGATACAAATACAGTAATACACAAATACAAACACATATTTACACATGCGGTAGACCCTCAGGTCATCTGAGACACATTAAAGAAAGTGTTTGGAAAGTAAAACAGATCCATTACAACTCGGCATGCTTTGTGAAATTGAGAGCCTTCTTACTCCTCTTTTACAAGCTAAGCTGCAACGGTTGTGGGAGGTTTTAGGTCTGTTGATACAAATTATGTAATACAAATTATCATCAGCAGACTGAAAAGCTAACATGATCAACTTTAGACACAGTGCTGTTGTGAATACATACTGTATACAGTACATATATATATACATACTGAATATCATCCTAAAGATCAATATTTTCTTCTTGGGCTTAGTCTCAGTGAGTTTCCTGAATGTCTTCTTGACAGTAAGATTATGAGACAGACACTGGTATCAATAATAGAGTTAATCTATCATGGTAGGAGTAGGTAGGTAGTAGGTAGATGAGCTATAGAGAATTGTCTCTCACCGTGCTGCAGCCACCCGCTACCCACTGTAGCCTCCCAGTCTGCCCGATAAGATCTAACTCAGGAGGTATCTGCCCCACTTTCTATTAATAGTACAATGCTCAGTGGCACACACGGGCGTACACATGCACGTACTGTATGTATGCATAGTTGCACACCGTGCCTCAGTGCACACTCTCTCTCTCACACACACACACACACACACACACACACACACACACACACACACGCACACATGCACACATACTATTACTGCAAGAGCATTAAGGGCTCATCTGTACCTTCAGTGTACTCAGTCAAAAAGACAGTCAGTCAGTTTCAACTACAGTTAGTTATGTGATAGACTGGTGTGAGGTAGCGTTATTCTACAACTGCAGCCTACACTGAGCTTTGAAAAAGAGGCTAATTTCACTAGTATTATACACCCTGTTGCTAGGTTTTGCAACTGTTCTGGTACTGATTTTTAGGGTAAAAGTGAGGAAAATACTTATACACCTAAATATCAATATATCATTGTGAAATGATATGTCATACCTTGGTATAACCATTGTTAACAAATGAGATCATGGTCAAGACGATTGGTAGCGCTAGCTCAAGTTTGTTGTGACAACTGGATCCTAAGTTTGTTTTAATATTTCATTCCTTTAACTATTTCATTATTTGATGGTTTCATTAATTTTATCCTGCTTTTACACCATCATGATTTGGATTGACTATACGGTACAGCTTCAGGTATGATGACCATTCAAAACAACTCTGTATGGACTTGTATGCTTATTCATTCCAAGGTTGTCTTTCGTGAATGTGAGCCTGTGTGTATTTGGCTGCAGATCATCTGTGAATTATAATGAAGACTTCTGCATGTTCTCTGTACTGCACAGCCACAGTGAGTGACGCTCTGCAGGGAAATAGAAGAGAGAATATACACAGCCAAAAGTGGAGGGAATGAACAGCATCACCACACAACTAATTTAGTTCAAATTTTCTTCTTTCTGACTTTTTTTTTCTTTTATCACCGAGATATTTAAGCCCTCTTGTGATGTTTCCATATCCACCACGTCAGCACATGCACAGGTAGGAAAGCACCTTCGCTGCTCGTACCTACGCTACGATTTGAGCTTCAACTGAAGTTATCACTTCCTCTTAAGCAACCAAAAGCACACAGCAGAGACAGAATCTGTATTTTTTTTACTGGGCATTAAATCCCATTCCATCATCACTAATCTTGTGAGACTAATTCTGTTTATTACAGTCTCGTTGTCTCACATGGGAACTACCTATAATTAGATGACACAGAGAAATGTCAGAGGTTAAACTTGTGTGGGTGCTTGTGTGTGGATGTGTGTGCATGTGTTAGACAGGTTGTTGTGTTCGTTTGTGTGTGTGTGTGTGTGTGTGTACTTAGTCTCTGCGTAAAGCATTCTCACCTGTAGCATGAGCTCGCAGTCGTCCCGGCCAACAAAAATCATTTCCCGGGGAAGTCGGTGGCGAGTCCCCCCGCTGCTCACCAAGAACCAAGAGGTTACACTCATCTCTGCTCCCTGCTGAGTATATTTTTACCCAGTTCCACTACACACCTCTGGTCCTGGTAGCTCACTGCTGATAGACCGCTGACAGCACAACACAGCTAGGCCATCCTGAGAGAGGAGAAGAAACAGAGAGAAGGAAGACAAGAAGGTTTTTGAGTTTCTTTCAGATTCTTTTCATTTGCACTCAAGGAGGTGAGCTAAGATACGAAATGTACATTGTGATATAATGAGCACAGAAATGTGAGAAAATAGAAAGAGATCAAGATTGAGCATGTGAGGCGAAACAGAGAAGAAAGCAAGAGAAGAAACTGAAAAAAATACAGAGGAAGTGCAAACAAAAAATGGGACGCAAACCTATCAAAGCACGCCTTGGCTTCATTTCATTTTTGGCTGGTAGAGAATGAGTGAGTGGGTAAGCCTGGGAATGTACACTTGGTTAGCCAGCAAGCTACATCCTCTCTCTCTCTCTCTCTCTCTGGCTGTCCTGATCATTGCCAGATGCTAGAGGAGGAAGTGATGTAGGAATGTTGGCTGGCCTCCCCAGCAGGACGTTTATTTTCCCTCCTCCCTCCCTCCTCCCCTCTCTCTCCTCCTTCAGATGATCTGGAAAGGAGGCCAAACTCAGCCACTCCAACTTTCTAGCCGCCGAGGCCTGGAAGAACAACACTGAACAGGACTGAATAACTGGCAGGTTGGCTGTATGGGTGATTGAATGACTGACTGGCTGACTGGTTGGCTGGCTGAGTGATTGGCTGTCTGACGAGGGAAAAGCCTGTAAAACTCAACGCTCCCTTTCCTAACTGACCTTTCCACACAGAGTCACAAGATGCTAATAAAATACAGAGTGGAGCATCTCCAAATTTACCATATCTGAGCAGGAAAGTACCCAAACTACGAGCTGTTAAGAGAGTGTTCATTTAGTTACACCTAAATGTTCAGGCTTATGCTGAAGAGTTTTCATCAGTATGATCATTGTTTATTTCAATGTTTAAAACAGGTTTCAAAGCAAATGTTATGACGGTAATTTCCAGAAGCCCTAAAATAACAGGAGCTCTGGGTCGTTTGTACAAAGTGCCAAGTTAGACTCATCAGAGAGAGAATTAAAGATTACTGAACTAAGCTCTTGCTCCCTTGACCTCATAAGTACTAAGTATACCTACTCAATAATCCCCTGGGTAAATGTTTAATGAACCGCACACCTCTGACGATTACTTTCAAGACGCTGTTGCGAATGCGACTGTGCCAAAGGTAACAGCTGTCCCTGATGCAAAAGGGATCAGCTTTTCATCCCCGATTTGGCTCAGAATCTTCAAAGATTTTGTACGTCGCGTACGACATTATAAGAGGAAAAGTTTAGGCAGTAAAATTGCCGCAGGACGCTGTTCTAGGTTTACCGGTGTTAGCCAGTATTGGTAACACACGACGTGTCACAGAGAAAGTTTGACAGCTCCATTACATAAGAGACAGACAAGATTTTCTATATCTCCATTGCTGCAGATATTGTGTGTAGATGCTACCAGGGAGCATACATTACCAGAGCAAACCAACACAGAAGTGCAACAACAGCATTGCCATTACACTGTAATTATCTGTGGTTCTACGTCCCCTCTGTAACCAAAGCGTCAGAAGACTGGCTGGCTCACTAACCACTGCACACCCACCGCAGAATGCAAGGTTAAAGAGAATGTGGTTGAGGAGCCTGGATACGGCGCATAACAGCCTGTGTGGTGTCATTAAATCCCTCCTGCTATCACACATGAAAGACATTTCACAGCTGCCAGAATGCACTGGTGAGGGAAACAGAGTTGAGGAGTAAATACTTTCTTTCACATAAGCGTGTCATTATATGTCCATCAGTCCAACAGTTTCGGCAACTGCTTAAACCTTACAGCAACGAACGCTACACGTCACCGTTTGTTTATTAGGGTCTTCTACAGCGGGTGGGATGTAAAGGAGAGGAGATGAAAAGCGAGACATGAAGCAGACAGACAGTCAGGGATGCAGTGTGGAACAAAAAGGTGGGTGAACTATGACCTCCAGTCAGAGATCTTCTTAAGGCACCAATATAAACAAAAATCAATTATATTTTCAGAAATGCATTCATTTGTGCTCTTTTAAAGACCCTGCCTCTTATAACTTACATCGGTTTGATACAAAATACTATGTTGTGTGCTATAAATTTACCTAATACAAATTCACGTCAGCAAAAAAAGGTAAACTGAATGTAAGTGGCTCCACTACATCCCTGACCATTATGAACAATTATGTCTGATACATAAGACAATATTGTACAAAAGTCCACATGGTTTGACAGCATTTCTGTCTGCCTACAGTCCTTGAGCAAGACACTGGCTACATGCACAGAGTAACCCGGCTATTGGTCATTCTCCAGTTAGTCTTACTCAGGTTAAGCTGTTAACATGCACCTTTGATACTTGCCACTGAGTATCCCTGTTAACATGAATAAACCACTTAACAGGATCAAAAGGTATGAAAAGATGTGGTGACCTTCTGAGCAATAGCAGGTAATAGCAGACATGATGATCTCTCTCTCTTTTGTTCACATCAAAATGCAACCATGAACCTGTATGAGTCTGAATTTGTGCAGAGGCAAAAATCAAAAGTGAAAAATATAGTCATTGAATCCCTACCAGCTCGAGGCTCATAGTTCTGTACTTGCCCTACAGTCTGACCTGTGTGTGGAGGCAGGCAAGTCAAAAGAGAACTTCTCTTTCGGGATCAATAGAGTATAACAACAAAGTCTTCTATGATTCATCTTGTACAAAATAAGATGGAAATATAAGACAAAATATTTTTGCTGCTGAATATTTTGTGTCATCAGCGATAGATAAAAATTTATACTAACAAAAAAGCATTCTGACAGCAATAATTCTGTCTCATCTCTATTCCAGTCTTCCAGCAGCATCCTTATAGGAGGAATAATGACTTCATGGTTTTGGCAGGAATTCTCCCAACCCCCCAACCCACCGGACTTATAAACACACACACATACACACACACACACTGAGTGAAAGACCGGGATTATTCTAAGATGACTGTGAAAGCTTTGTATGCAAGAGATGGCACCAAGGAGACAGGAAGTATGCACAGTGCTTCCCGTGGTGGACAGAGCGCGCTCATTTCTGAATCCACGGGAAGTCTGTAGCTGATTTGTTGACTGTCTGATATGAACAAGAAGCACTTGAGCTGCCTAACGTCCTGCCATAATCACCACGCCATATTAAACACAACCGGTTTGTCAACATACTTGTCTTCACATAACCCATGGGTGGTATTAATATGAACTTAAAGCATTAACATTGTAAGAAAACATATAAGTTATATTTAATCGTAAATTGATTCTGATGGAGGATTCAAAATGAAGTGTTTACATGAACGCTACATACAGTGATCTGATTAAGTTGTGCAGTTGTGTGCCCCATGTAAACACAATAAAGCTTTTTTGACAGAATCATCGCGCGCTCTCTACCGAACACTTTTTACACGTGTACAGTAGATTCTATGTTAGAGCATACCTCTCTTGACACTAACAAGCGTCGTATGCTGTGCACAATATTTGCCTTTCTGCTCTCCTTGCTTATCAAGCAAGCAGTCTCAGCAGAATATACTTCTCTTGCAATTATTAAACAGGAGACGGCGAACGCAAGAGGAGCTTTACCGCAATGGCAACTTATCGAGAACTATAAACTTTATGCCCCTGCCTCCCCCCAAGACCAGAAGTCACGGTGAGTGAACGCAAAGGAAAGGAAAATATATTAAAGCGGAAGAAAGTAGTCATTCTCCTATTGAACGGATAATCAAACGTTTCTACCACACCTTAATGAATTTTGTTCAGATTGGGCCAGTCTGTTCCAATTGAGGTGGTTACATGAGGCATTTTCACTCTGATTGAGGTACTATTCCAGTAGTAGTAACGGAATATTATGCTCCATGTAAAGGCAGCTACTGTAACAGAGGGACAGATCTGAGTATTCCCACATTTATATAACAGCACAATCCTAAAAAATTGTTATTACATTCAGTACAATAAGCTGTTCAGAAAGGAAAAATAACTGGAGTGAATGCAAGACAGTGCTGGATAATCAGATTTATCAGTGTTGGCTAATCCCTCTTGCAGCTTTAACAATGTTTCCATTCTCAGCAAAACGCTACGTAAGCAGTCTTCTCGCATTTCAACAATTCAAATCCTTCCCTCCACTCTGGAGCAGCCAATCACAGACATCGCCTGAAAGAGCACAGGAAGTGATGTCACTGAGTTCTGGTTCACTTGCTGGTGTATGTCTAATATGTTTCCCTGCTGCAACACATGGCTACTGCTCTCCACGTAGCATCGGTCCAGAGTGTGTGCGTGTGTGTTTGTGTGTGTGCCTCTGGATGATGCAACAGCTGGGTAACCGTCCACTCTGCTACTCTACTCTCTCTCTTTCTAACCTCCCTTACCGTCACATCACTGCCGTGACCCTGGATAGCTGACTAACACCACCTCACACACGCTGACAGCTGCTGTGCGTAGGCTTACACACACACACACACACACGAGTGCATGTACAAACACAAACACACATACTAAGTAAATCCAAGCCAAGTGAGAAAAAAAAAGTCGGAAAAAGAAAGAAACAGACAAATAGAGAGACAGTTAGAAAAGGGCACAGAGAGACAAGTCATACACTGAACATGATGCTCTCGTGATGCAGATCTAAGCTTAGCCCTGGTAAGGGTGTGGCGGTCTGCCTACACTGTAAAAATGCAGCTTAATGTCAGTGTGCTACATTAAACTAACAACCACAGTGGATTGCTAGCTCTGGAAGACTCATAAAGGTAATGGCATGCTTTGGCTCAGTGCCTCCCTACAGTAGTTGTATAGGAAGTGGGAAGTTAATGAGAAAAGACCTTACCATTGACACACACTCTATGGAGCAGAAAGCAATAACTGCATAAGCCAGCGTTTTCATATAAATAAATGTGTCTTTTTGCTACTCTCTATCGCCGATATAACACAATAGTGATTCAGGAAAAATCCTGGGAAAAATCCTGGCACACAAAACTTGAACGTCCAAAAGAACATCCAAAGCAAAAGACATCACACTACTAATTGACAAGTGATCTCTGAGAAGAGCAGCGCAAAAACACCACAGCGAGCTTAGCACTAAGATTACCACTTTAACTATCGCCTAAAAGGTTCTGGTATAAACTCTGTAATCAATACTAAAGCTTTGCAGCAAGGCAAAGAGAGAGAAGAGAGGAAATAGGAGGTTAGACACTACCTTAGAGATACATAAAATCAATAAAATGGAATGAGGGACACACAGACAAGACAATTAGCAGAGCAGTAGTCTGTTCAGTTGAACATGCTGATAGAGGGTCAGTTAGGACTTTTGGATCAAAGTCAATAAGAAATAGATAAGGGAGTTGGATCAGCCTAGCAAGTCTGAGATGCTTTGAGAGAACAAGGGGGTCCGGGCCCTGGGGGCTGCAAAGAACAAAACCGGTAGCAGATGCAAGATGAGCCAGCCAGGAAACCTCTAGACAGACAGACAGACTGGTAGACAGACAGACAAAGGCTTTTTCCAGTCCCCAATGGCTGAGTCTACTGTAGATGTACAGGCCCCAAAGTGTACAGTAGAAGAGGTATACAGCCTCTTGTTCCTCTATGAACCTCTCAAAACAGATGGAGAGGCTAAAAAGCCTAGTAATACAGGTCCTGAACTATCCCGCACTTACAACAAGATGAATCTAAATTTGGGCATTTTGTTAAATGGGCTAAATCTTGCTGCTCATTGAGCCGCAGGCATTATCTTGTTTGAAAAGCTTTCTTTCTATGTAAGGGCACATTCAAACCATGCATGTTGTGAGTGGTTCAGTCAAACTCTGGAGCATTTACTCCTTTAGTTTGGTTCATTTGGGCACGTGATAACAATGTCATTTGAGGTGGCACCAAATAACCGTACCAAGACCAACCGCATCTGAAAATGTGGATCTTAGTCCTCTTTCAAGCAAGTGTGTCTGTGTGTGTGTATGTGTGTCATGTCATACTTGCATGTGGCATATACTTATATATATATACTGTATATATAGACAACTATAGGCAGTTCCTGAAAAAAGGGGTGCACAAAGGAACAGGCTATGGTTGCACCGGGGACATCATACTATAAGTGTATGATTCCTTTTGACATTCAAACCAAGTTGGCCTACTTTACCTCTTCTCTAGCCAGCTAAGAGCTCAGATCCCAATATTCACAACAGAGTCTGTTTGAGAGATTTCCTTTGACTTAGTAAAAGAAAACCAACAATTTTCTCGTCCAATCACCCAAATTATGTAGGTTAACTTAGTCATTTGTCCTGTAAAACCTTGACTACAATTGGAGGCTGAAATCCATGATAGGTATGTCTATACTCTGGGTTTGTCTAAGGGCTTGTTAAGTGACCTGAAGCTGAATGTTGCTTGACGTCTATTCAGCCTCCAACATAAACACTACTTAGATACCGAATGAACCAAATGAGCAGAAAGATTGTTTTGGTGGTCCTACATACACACACACACACACACATGCACAACACACATATCTACATGTACAGTGGTGCAAAATTATGTCTGAAATGGTAATCCCAGTTGTTTGTGAAATACTGTGAGTAATACTTTTGATGATTTGATTTGTATATAGTATATCAAAACCTCACATCATTCTTAACTACAGTGGCTGAATGGATGATTCTAAATGTATGAATCAATATTTAATATTGGCTATTGAATGCTTCAGTATTGCCCATATGGCAATATTCCACAATTATTGATTGTGGAAACTAAAATTGAGATATAGAGTAGAGTATAGATTCATTGTGAAGACCTAATGCTTATATGCAGACACACATACACACTCAAATATACACACGCACAAAGATGTCTGTCTTATCCTTGTTTAAAATACCCCCCCACCCACATAGTCTCTAAGGAGGTCTCTTAGCCTAGTTCTGTATGTAATTTTGTACAACGTCTCTCTCGTTATCATCAACAGGCGCATTATTGCTAATGCTTTGCTTCTGTCTTGATATTTTGTTTAAAATAGCAGGTCCTGTAACTACAAATGAACCCAGGGACCCAGGTCTTGTTAGTATCCTAAGACTGTTATGAGGAGTCATAACAGTGATCGACTATATCTGGCTCTCTCATTTATTCTTCAATCAAACAACTTCTACATATCCAACAACAATTAATGTTAAAATACATTGAATGAGAGAGAAAGACAGGCTCTTGCTTCTTAAACATGAGTCAGTTAAAATGGGTTATGGGTCCGTTTGTGGTGGGTCCCCACATAACACAAAAAAAAAAAAAAAAAAAAAAAGCAAACAGTTTGGATTTTATGGAGACTAATAAAGATAATACACAAGAGATTCATCTCTTATGACAGGATAACAGCACCATGCAGGGAGGCAATAAATCATTGTGGTGTCATTATGCTACATCAAGTCTGCAAAGAATTGTGTGTGTCTTTGGCTTTATGTGTGTTAACGCGGCCGAATATGTGTACACACAATCGTACATGCAGCTTGGGGAAAAAACTGTCCAATGCAGCAGAAAAGGCCATATGGTGCTGAAAGGCGGCCACATGCATCACATGAGCAGTTGGCGAGAGGAAGAAGCACACCCCTCCATTTAGCCAGCATCCGTCCTGCCTGGTCAGTTGCTATTGCTGTACACAACAGCACACCCTTGGCCTTAAGAAATAAGCCCACCAAATGTTCAGTGACCCCCATGTTGCACATGACCTAGAGACCTACATATGGAAATCAACACTAGAGGGATGTCTACTGTTTAGTTTGTTATTGAGAACTATAGCAGTACATTGGAACCCATAGTTGGCCCTTCAGCACTCGCTGGGAAAAAAAAGCTATTACTGCACTTACTTGTAAAGGCTGAAAAGGGAAGACTGACACTGTAGTCGCTGTCGTGCACATACAGCAAAAACTGATTGTTAATAATCCAACAGAATTAATGAAGCATATTTCCTGCAGGACTGTCTGTTTAAGCGCACGTGGGTAGGCTTGCAGGTCATGTGTACATTGCTCTGAACAATTACATTGAAATACAATCATTTCAGGAGATAGTTTTCTCAATGGGGCTTGGGACCGGAACAATTCAGGTGCTATTTTACTGACATAATGATCTAACTTCAATTAGCCATCAAAATGTAAAAAACAATAAACATCAAACAGTACAGACAGTAACATCAAACAGTAATGGTAAATATGCCCTTCATCATCATGGTCATCATCATGAGACATCACAACCACCTATATATAGAAGATGGGTTATGCTTTCAGCTGAAGAAAGCCAAGACACGTTTCAGTGTGTCAGATGAAAGCTTGCTCCGGAGTCAGCTCCTAGGCCCCTGCTTGGCCCCTGCTGAACAGATAATGACTAAGACTCTTGGCCCTTTAGCTGTAACTTTTGCATTTGGCCAACCCTGCCACGTTGATTATGGCACCAACATTTATGCTGCCCACAGCGATAGCCTCAGCAGCAGATAAAAATAGTGAACACTCTCACACTGAAATCCACACTGGCACTTAGGAGGAGCAAAAAAAAACAAAACGTTAGCATAACAAGACAATCAGGGGGGATCTCAGAGTGAGAGATGGGTATGGAATCTAACCAAATACAAGATCAATATCTGCAGTGGAAACACACAGAAAGAATTGGAAACTATGTTACACCCCAAACCAGATGTGAAGGTCATTTCATAGTATCATTTGTTATTTTGAGAAGTTTAACTGGACAGGCACACCCACAATGTTCCATAACAAGGGAGAGGCAGATGATGATGATGTAGATGAAATACTGCAAGTTTTTTTTTTCTTGCTTTGCGTCTCTTTTTCTTTCTTACTGCAGACTTTTTCTGTCCGCCTCCCTGCTTCTCTCGCTCTCGTGCTCTCTCTCTCTCTCTATCTCTCTCGCTCTCTCGTTCTTTAGCTTACTCTGTTTTTTGAACAGAAACAGGAGGAGGCAAAGCTATCTGATTCTCATACACCTTTTAATGTCTCTGCTCTGGCAGATTACAGAAGTGAGATTCACTTCTATTTTAAGCCACTGGTACAACAACACTAAACATCTAACCTCACAGAATAGAATAGAATAGAATAGAATAGAATAGAATAGAATAGGAAGTTGCAGACTAGGTTCTTCTTAGTCACAAACAACACTCCCTGACCACTGAAGTAAAATGAACTCACTTCCTAAGCTTCCTATTCTGCACAATGGGCACAGGCAGGCCAAACAACAAAGTCCTCAACCCCAACTGGTAGAGAAGTGGAGAAAATAGGTTATTATTACTGAAGGAAACCCGACTATATATAAACCTCATTTGGTGGCCACTAGGTTAGGGTCCGACTGACGATGCGAAACGGAGATATTTATGACAAAGAGTGCAAGTTGCAGAAGAAAAGAAAGTAGATTGATTCCACTTGGATCCAGCAGTATAGGCTCTTATTGTGTAGGTTCTTCTATTCTATGTTATTATCTGCATCGTAACTGTGTTAAGGGTGGAGGTTCCCTATGTGCACAGATATATGGATGTAGGCTGGGGGTGGAGGTGAGCTAGGATATTGCTGCTCTGCAACTTTCCTCTCTAAGAACGCAGCAACCGCCCTGTGACACTGACACAGTTTTTAAAAATGCAACCGCCTGTAGAGCCGGCCAGCCTGCCAGCAGCTACATTTGCAGAGAGGAGAGGTAGGAGGAAGAGAGAGAGAGAGAAAGAGAGTGAAAGAGAAAGAAAGGGAGAGAGAGGAAAGGAAAGGAAAGGAAAGGAAAGGAAAAAGAAAAAGAAAAAAAAAAAGAAAAGCAGAGCTGGACTGGATGATATTATCTGCGCATTCTATGGCTCAAACCCAAAAACTTTGAATTCATAGAGCTGAGGGAGGAGGAGGAGACTTAGAGAAAACTGGCTGTGTGTCCTATCCAGCGTTTCAGGTCCCATTCACGGTCCTATTCCTGAACCTAGATCAGAAATGTGTCTAATTCTACTCTTTATTCCTCTCTTTGACACTTTTAGATGTCAATGTGCTGAATCAATACATTCGGGTGACTCCTGTTGAGACTGGAAATTTCTAGTCCAAAATGTTTTGAGCACAGATGTGTAACTTGTATGGGGCATTTCTCCTCCATCATGTGGACTATTTTATTGGTTTATTACTTGGTGATTCCACGATCGTTAGCCAAATATGATTTTTTGCTTACACCAGTCTCTTCCAGTCTTCACTCGTTTACAAGAAGCATCTCAAATAAGATGTTTGCTCATGACAGTTATTACATTAAAACTAACACATCCCAATTCATGCTACTTTCCAAAGTGTTTGATCTTATGTGATGATGAAAGCAAAATGACAACTCAACACAAAGAGGACGGATGCAATGTAGGCCAGCTACATCTGCCCCAACGAAAACAAAGCCCCCCACACACAGAATAAA
>OOFE01031226.1:12428-25702 GCA_900323365.1 Monocentris japonica | reverse complement strand
CCCTAAGCACACAGCCAAGACAACGCAGGAGTGGCTGAGGGACAACTCTGTGAATGTCCTTGAGTGGCCCAGCCAGAGCCCTGACTTGAACCCAATTGAACATCTCTGGAGAGACCTGAAAATGGCTGTCCACCGAAGGTCCCCATCCAACCTGACAGAGCTTGAGAGGATCTGCAGAGAAGACTGGCAGAAAATTCCCAAATCCAGGTGTGCAAAGCTTGTCACATCATACCCAAGAAGACTCGAGGCTGTAATCGCTGCCAAAGGTGCTTCAACTAAGTACTGAGTAAAGGGTCTGAATACTTATGTCAATGTGATATTTCAGTTTTTCCTTTTTAATAAATTTGCAAAAAATTCTGTTTTCTCTTTGTCATTATGGGGTATTGAGTGTAGATTGATGAGGGGGAAAAATTTTAGCATAAGGCTTCAACATAACAAAATGTGAAAAGTGAAGGGGTCTGAATGCTTTCTGAATGTACTGTACATACATGTTAGAACAATCTAGCTTCCTCCCTAACTAGTCAGCTGTTTAGTTTGCTAGAGTCAATTATCATCAATGATGATGAGGTTTACTTTTAGCTAACATGAAATAGCAAGGCATTGCACAACATGGTTTAATAAGCAGTCTTGTTAAAATTTCTGTTTTGTGCATGAATCTCTTAGATTAATTTTACAACTGGCTAACTTTGCACTTCCTTGCATCCTCCACCAGATTCAGTACATTTCTAGGGTTCCCAGATGGCACATGTTCACAACAGTTTCAGCTCTTATAACGTAGACTTTAACTTTGATATTTTGACTATTGTTCTAGAATCATGTGTCATTGTATTAAGTCAAATGGATTATTTATGGTACTCAAACAGCTAAAATGAAATAGTTACAGTCATGGAGAGCGTATGGAAAATGAATGAAATGTGTCCATGGACCAACCTGGAGACGGTTACAAATCTAGATCCTGAAAACTACCAGAAATAAGCTTTTTATTTTCTTTCTAGTGCGGCATCTCTCTCCAATCTCCCAATCTCATCCATGGCCATACATTGTATTCAAATATCTTTAAACTAGATAACTAAATGAGGTCCTGCTGCATCACCATATCTTTGGTTTCTTTCTTTTTTCTCTGCAATGATGAGAAAGTTTTGAGATTGAGTATCTCCTTACACAATTTCACTGATAATGTCCTGGAAAATGATTTCCCTCAAAGAGTGCTCAACAAAGGCACTTGTTGCCTCTCTCCACTCAGTAGCCATGTAGCTTGTCCCTTTGTGTTTTATAGTCGAGATCACAGTATTCTCAACTTCCTGCCATCTCTCAAGTAACAATGCCACTGTTCAGCCAATGATTTAGTCATCGACCATTTTCATCTTGGGTTCTCGTGTTCGTTCCTTTTGGGTTGCAGGAGAGAAGAAACTTCTTCAGCGGTGGCTGACCTCTTGACAACTCTTAAGAGGTTATAGTGACCGTTTATGTCACCGTTTATGGGAGCAAGTAGCTTTGCTCCTCAATATGTTAAATGTCAAGTGTAACAGTCCTGTCATGTTCAAAGGTCATCCTTGGGTCACAGGTTCGTGTCCGTGAACATGGTGTGCTCCTTCCTCACAGTGCTGAAACCTTTGACGGTGTCAACAAATTCCTCGTCTTCCATAAACTATATGGGAGAAGAAGTCAGCGTGTTAAATGGAGGATCTAGGACTCACTAACATTTATTCAAAGGCTGTCACAAGGACAGACAATGACTGTTGTGTTACAAGTGTTTTGTGCCAGAATTGCATTGCAGCTAATTTCTTTGAGTATGTGTGTACACGTCTGTGTCTCTGTGTTCATGTGTATGTCAACTTCCATAGTTATTTTCACTACTGGCATACGGTGTTGCTGTGACAAAACAGTGACAATTCTTCCGCTAAAGGTTAGTGAGACATATCTTTACACAAGTTCCTTCAGATATTCAAACAGGAACAAAATGGTCAATGGTAAAACAACGCTTGTCAAAGTCAGGACCAGCCTAGTGCCAGTCCTTGGGATATTGCTGAGCTCCCTCTTGGCTATTTACCTATGAAGGCAGCAATGACATTACATGCTGTTCCCTGAATCAAAAACTACTATTTTCTTGTCACCAAGACCAAAATGTTTGAGAAATGCTGTGAAAATGAAGGTGTTATTGCTATATAGAACGATGACTTTAAAAAGTTCATAGCAACGTAACTTTATTCAGTGGGTGTAGTTTTAATGGGTTCAGCATACGTTTTTGGGGTCTCTCACCATCCCACTGTCATGGCCCGAAACCTGGGGGTCCCATGCTTCATCTTCCCCCGTTAAGGACTTCCCATCCATCACCTGGCTAACACTGCGCCTCAGGGAATTCTGTGAATGACCTTGGGCTGAGACACGGAGCGCCGACACATTGAGGATCCCAAGTTCACCCTCTGGATGGACCTCACCAATGGCCTCACATTTAGTTTCCAGTGCTTCCTGGTGGTAACGAGGAAAGAAGAAACAATTTCCATGCAATGAATTTGTGAAGCTGAAATTCTGTCTGCGCTGTGAGTACATGCATGCTGACGAGGCTTTGGGTTTTACCTCTAGATGCATCGTGAACCCCTTGAGAGTAACACTGTTGGAGAAGCCTGTGGTGTCAGGCACTGTGTCAAACTGGAAAGGAGAGTGACTCAGTTACAGAGCATTGTGAAAGACGTCCACAAGAGGGAGCAATGCAATACCATTCAATTCTATTACTAAATATCTCAGTGTTCTTAACCCACACAGAGGAAAATAGATAAAAAGAGCTTTTCTGTGCCATGACTGTCTTCATATGAGTAACATACTCATTCATCTGGGATAAAGAAGAGTTTCAGTATCATCATTTGCAAAACACAGCTACAACCATTGCTCCTTATGATTTTTTGTCTAATAATTGAAAAACATATTTTCCCATTTTTAGGGAAACTAGTAGCACAAGCACCACCAGGGCAACCCTCCCCTCACCAGATAGGAGTTACTGGGGGGGTACACAGCCATGGGGCTCCTCTTCTGCAGGGGCAGGGCCACCAGTGGGGGTCTCTCCCTGGTGAAGGGAGGTTTGCTGAGGGCCTAGTGCAGGATGATAGGAGGAAAGGAGAGATTTTAGATTGAACTGCCACAGTCAATGAAAGAGTCCATCTTTGACCACCACAACACCTTTTATTTACAAACTAATGATAAACACCTTTTGTGGGACATTATCATTATCATGAGAATGAACCATAATGTTGGTAGAAATACAACCTAGACTGTGAACTGGGTGCAGCAAGATATTCCTCTTTCTGGGTTCCCTGAACACCACATATCAGACATTACACCATCTTTTGACTTTTCAGCACCACCATGTGAAACGTCCTCCCAGTGACTGGTGTGTTTTTGTGACAGCTTGGAGGAAATGTTACTAAACTATAAACACTATTTAACACGCTCTCTTCTTCTCCCTTATAGTTTATGGAAGATGAGGAATTTGTTGACACCATCAAAGGCTTCAGCACCAACCTGTGACCCTGGGATGACCTTTGGACCTGACTTGGCTGTCAGCCTTGAAAACAGAGATCCGTCCTTTACCTTATGCAGGATGACCCCCAAAGCAATGGCCAGCAGCAGCAGGGCCACACCTGCCATCAGTACGATGAACCACAGCTCCCGGTAAAATAGTGACTGGTCTCCCTGGCCACCCTCTGCCCGCTCACCACCCCCTCCTCCTCCAGGAGGAGTGGGTCTTGGTGAATCTGGAGAGGAGAGACGGAAGGATATCATCATGAGCAGCATGCTGCTGCAATCCCAGAATTCCCCCCCCGGAGATCAATAAAGTATCTATCTATCAAGAGAGAGAAAGAAATACATAGGAGCAAAAGTCAGAGTTTTTAATGTCAAATAGCACTAAGCCACATCAATAAAGGCGTTTTAATTTTAAGTGAAGAGTGCCTTGGTCCTTCTGTGTTTTTTTGATACTAGGGGTTAAGTATCTTGCTCAAGGGTACTTTGTCACATGTGACCACACAAGGGATTGAACCTCAGTCCTCAGTCCACTAGGCCATCATTTCAGTGACCCTTTATTTTCAGGACCCTTTGTATCAATTTTCTCTAAACACGAGATACTAATTGAAACTCCATTTTAGCCGCTGTTGATCACCATGTGATGTACAAGTATTGCTGTGCACGGAATGGTGTGGGTGCACTGAAAGACGCTTATCCTGCTTATCTGAACGTCTCTTTCTGGTGACTAATGATGTCTTTATCTGTCAAAACCTCCATTCCCTAATGGTTCAGACTTCTATAGGGCTTACACTTGGCAGTAATAGGGACAAGTCAACACTTTCTGAGAAAGAAAGGCGATCACACACATGTGGAGAAGATAACGCCGTAATTGGAGATGTACCTGCTTGCATGGCCTAGTTTCTAGCCTACTAATAGCACTGCACTCCTTAAGCAGCCACTTTTATCCATTGCTTTGGCCCAATGCAGTCTTACATATGTCAAGTCTCTGTATATTTTGACAGAAAGACCCTGAAGACAACATTGAACAACAATTTATTGTTTATTGAACATAATATTATTACCCTTTTATGCTCATTCCAATAAATGCTCTTAGAGCCACTAATATAAACCTATTTGTGTCCAAGATATAGAAGTTTAGAAATTCAAAATTCTTGTGTTTGCACATTTATATGATAAGATGAAAATAAATCAAAGAAGCTCAAGTCAGGAAAGGGGAATGGGCTGATGAAAAGAAAGAAGTAAGAGAGAAGTGTGTCCACCCAGAGACTCACCAGTGCTGGGGTCCGTGGTTTAACCTGTGGCGGGGGTGCTGGCACCCCCTCGCTGTGTGATACATTGATCAGAAGGGCAAGGGCCTAGCCTAGGCTCAGGATCACACCTGTCGCCCCATCAATATTTTACACCTGTTACTTACACTGGCTGACACCCTCACCACAACGCCACAGATGAAGCAAGATCTTTACACCAACGTTGGTCTATCAAAGCAAAATGTTGGATTCCTGTGGCCTAGTCCTTGCTCCATGTTGTCTTTGTGCCCTAGTGATGTGCTCCAGGCTCGGTAAGGGTTTTCTAGAGAGGATGAGAAAGGGCGCCGAAAGATCCTTGAGCGAACTACATGTGTCCTTCTAACCCCTTCAATCTCCCATCAACCATTGCTCCCTTCCAGCAGCGTCATGGCAACGGACAGGTGTCAGGTTTCAGTTTACTTGGAGAAGCATGGTAGTAGCCATATCATCACTCCACTAACTGTTCCTAAGGTGTGTGTGTGTGTGTGTGTGTGTATGTGTGTGTGTGTGTCCTTTCACAGAAGAGTTTGTGCTCCACATGTGTTAATATGAACATGAGCATGAGCGAACAACTCAAGAGTAACACATTTCACATTAAAGAGGATCCTTTAGCTAAAACAAAAAGCTATGGTTGATCTTCATGAATCCTGAATCACAGGTTTGGCATTCCAGCACTGTGTTTTAACATGCTTGTAAATCAAGCTTCATCTTAGCATCATGAAACTAACACAATGTAGGAGTCAATGGGCGGCTGCCCGTATATTGTTTATGTGTATAGCCCTATATATTGAATAAAAAATGTATGCCATTTTAGAGCATTGTTAATATTATACATTTAAAGATTTGCACACTATTATATTGTTGGCCTCAGTAGATTGATTTGATGGATTTGATCTCAACTTGCACCAGTCTTGTTCTTGTCTCATCCTCAACACTGTCAGTGGATACACAGATTAGATTTCAATATGATAGCAGGCAGCCGCATAAGGAAGCCCACCGTCAAAGTTGTACCATCCATCGACTGTAATGAATTTACTCAGGGTACACAAGAATTAAGTGAAACCAACTGGGATAGCAGGGTGGTGAATGAGAAGTGAAACCATCCTTCAACTCCAGGGCGTTGAAGTGTCCTTGAGCAAGACACCTCTAGTGCCCTCTAGTGGAGGGCAAGTGAACAGAGAATTTCTCTACAGGGGTCAATAAAGTATCACATTTTCATTATTGCTATATTTTAGACTTGGGCATTTTTTGACTTTTCAACCCTGTTTTCCATTATGTTATAGTGAGAGCATATTTAAAACATACAAAATTGTCCCCAGTAATTACATTGTAACTTGATCATCTCAACTTGACAGGCTCTGACATCCCTGCTCACAGAGCCATCAGTGTGGTGGCGAGGGGAGGGTTAAAGAATACGCTGCTCCAGTCAGCTGCTGGAAATCGCTTATGGGTGGAAATGCTCACTTAGGCCCCATAGGTGTTTCATCGAAAGCCCCATTTCAGTTTTCGCTCTTTGCCTGTAAATTAGAAATCATTCAGAATCCACCATAGTGATGGCATTGGTTACAATTACCCATAACAGTTCAACTCATGCTCAGCTCTAGGATTTTATTCTTCATTGACATTATCAGGAGAGCTTTGTTTGGTCATGTTAGCAAATCTAGATAGAAAAATCCAACGTAATAGGAACAGCAAATGTGACTTCTGTTTTAGGGTGGACGTTCCCTTTAATCGGGTCCCTCTCCTCCTTACCAAACCTCTTGCTGTGTTTTAAGGGTCATTAGAAGTATCTATATATTTGCTGATATTGGGTTTAATTTGTTTGTGAGAATAATACGACCTCATCATATGAACCAGGATGTTTATAATGTTCTTTACAATATATAACCACATGATGGCACTAAGCACTACAGCTTGTGTTGTTGTGTGGTGTCCAGTGCAATGAGTCAACACTGGGGAAACAAATCTGTATTCCTATAATTTATTAGCACCACTGCTACTTAGGCCTATTGCTACTACACATCACAAGCATTTACCTTCCAGCCGTGGGTAGTTTTAGCTTTTTTAAGGGCCTAAACAGCATATGTCACTAACTAGGCTACACACATGCTTACTCAAAAACGTACAAACATCGCTGACACCAACTAAACGCTCCTCTTTTGCTTGTCCCATCAGCCCAAAGTAGCACGGTTGCAAGGCCCTGTGCAAAAAGTCACAAATATGCCGTTTTCCTGTGTTGTTCCCAAGTGACCTCTCGCAGCACATTTATAGCCACCCATCTACTACAGGGGGAATGATTGAGAATGACAGACACGGTGCCACGAAGAGGTACAGCAACACGTTTAGTAGCATTTTGTCAAGGTGTTCAGAATTCATGGTAGTGCCCCAGGAAGGCATAAAACTTTTAAACATAAAAGCAACTCATGAGGAATTCTGGGATGGTTTGAGGGAGTTGGATCAGGCCCAGTTTGGATCGTTTTGACGCTTTGTAGTCATGTTTTCTTCTTCTCCCTGAAAAACATCTGAATAAAACATCACTCTTCACAGTGCAATAATTCTGCCCCAATAATAGTATCATAATATGAAGTATTTTCCCAACAAGGTGGACTGCAAAACAATATCTTTCAAATGATGTAATGTTGTATCTTGAGTTCAAAATATCCTTTAAACAGATGACATTTTTCTTGAAATTAGACATGTCATTCCTGTTGTTTCAAGATAACGATACAATCAAGCTGACTTGTAATAAAACAAGTATCTTCAGATTTTTTTCTTTTAATTGTTAAGATTGTTTTGCAATGAAATATGTTTGCAGAAATAAGTCTCCTGAAGACTAAGATAGTCTAGGAATATAATGTTAAATTACTGGATGAGCCCCCTTTGGAGATGGAGCCCTACAGGGTCAGTGTGTGTTAGGAGAGATTAGTTGCAGCAAAAAAGGACCTTTATTCACAATTTAGAAAACAAAATCTGAGGATTGAAAACAGAGTAAATCACGCAAAAACAAAGCAATTATTTAGCACTATGTTTACAATGTCAGGCAAGATAGGAGAACATGAGAAGACTCTGTAATCAGTGCTCCCTCCTTCAGACGTCCTGTTTTGCTGGGCCACTGTGCTCGCTGTAAGAGGGGCCCCTGCATTAACTAACAGCACATTTGATTTATTTTTACAGAGGAGCTCTCCTCCGTCTAATGCCCTAATCAGCATTCATACCTTGCCGTGATGATTCGGGACAATGCTTTTTTATTGAGGAAGTGATCTCACCCCTGAGTGCCAGAATCAGCCTTTTTTACAGCCCATCTCCTCAAGGCCTCATCCATCACCAAGGTGTCTGGGCGACACAGGCGCTAGACACATACTAACTCATTTAAGGAGAGGGACATATAGGGATATCGCTCAACATCACTAACTCACTTACTGATGGCTGACGTGGCGAAAAATCTCCAGCTTGTTCCAAATCCCTTGGTGCACCCCCTCTGTTTAAACTACAGGTAAATAAGGACATTATTTAATTTCTGCTGACAGATAAGGAGGGCTAAAGGACAAATGGGTTCACTTTGATTTTGATTTGTCTCTCTATCTATCCATCCATCATTATTCCTCATGTTTTTCTGCCATTCCCCTCTCTTCTCCTCTCTTCTCCTCTCCTCTGCCCCTCTTTCACTTGTGGTATTGATTTCCATCTCACAATACAAATGGACGTTTGTCTCCGTATGAACAAATGATGCACCTGGAATGTCATATACACAAATGTTATATACACATTAATGTCACATAGTCTGTGTATCAATCAGATCAAGCACTTCGTGTGACATAACCAATCGTGACTGATTGCTGTGTTGCTGTAGTTAACGCTTCCTTTATTGACTGTAAACACAATCAAAAAGCATGTAATCCTAACAAAAGACCTGCTTGCACGATCCCCAGTATAATAAATAGAGAGTAGAGCATTGTTCATTACTACAGTGATTTACAATTATGTTTTCAAAGTGAAAACAGATCAGTTGGCTGCGTCTGCTTTCATCAGCTTCAACAGGCATCTGATGGCCAGCACTCCCTGGAGCTGCTGTTGGATTCCATTACATTATAGTTGTTAATTATAAATCTCCATCCAATCAGGTCCTGTTGGCCTAAATATGCCCGAAATGGAGTCTCAACTTCAGAATGACAGTCCATTGTCAGACAGCGTGTGCTTTTGAAAGGATGACACTCAAATCAAAGGAGTTTTACGTTGGGGGATCATCTTTATTGCCCAAGAATCCACCTGAGAATGATAGCACGGCACATCTCATCTGAACAAGGCTTATCTTTAAACATTTCTGTTGGCGTAAGACATTATATACAGCATAAAGTACATACATTTAAACCACCTCCACACCATATTGCTGTCACATCTGATATATTTTGTCACAAAAATATACACATTATAGTGTCACAGTACCTTACACTAAGGAGCAAAACATGGACTTCAGATTTCAGATTCCTTCCGAGTTTAATCCCTTCATTTAATGTGTGCGAAAAAGACAAATTTCTGACATAACTACTTTTCACACAAAACACACAGAGTAACAGATTAACAGAGGGCCACCACCAGTTTCCCCAGACTTTATGGCTAAAAGGAAAAGTAGTGCACTGGTTTATTTCTACACATAGAGATATACCATAGAAAGGACATCAAGCCTCCCTAATCCAGATTATATGGCAGCCATTTTACATGGATAACGTTATATCTATGGGTCTACACAAGTCTAAAACATTATCTTCAAGTACTTAGTCCACTCATAATCAGGTTGTCTTGAATTTCATGATATGGTATAGGTATCAGTGCTGAAAGTGTAGCAGAGAAGCTAGTAAAAAAGGTAATCATTTTACAATGATATCATTTAGAAATCTTTAAAAAATTATCTACTGTAATTGCTTTATTCTACTCTTCATTAATGCCACATTAGTAAATAAAAAACAGCAAAATAATTGAGCCAACATTAAATAAATATCATTTTACGGTTTGTATCGCTAAGTACTCTTTCCCTGAAATACTCTAATAAAATCAGGCGGCCATTCATTGTTTTATATGAGATGTTGAAAATCGACTATTAACTGTTAGTCTTTAACATTTTATCTCCTCTCTTTAATCATCGATATTATGAATGTTTCCAATGTAGTGAATGAATAGATATTTTTGCAATATATAACACAGCATGGATGCATGTTTTATGTGAATGTCTTACAGGCCACTTTATATTATTGTGGACATTTGCTGGTATTCTTCAATAATATGAGTCTTTACTCTTTGGCAAGACTTACCTCTCAGAACACATTTTGTTTTTCTATACAAAAGGACAAATAAAATAAAGCACTCTGACTCTCAAAGCACTAGAATGCAGATTAACAGGCTTCAAGATGGATGAAATAATCCATGAGGATCTTCAAGTATCAGGTGGTCTTCTGACAAAAAAAGCTCTACTTTTAGGCATGTAATTGTAGATATCTCTAGAAGGCGACTCTTCTGGTTTTTGAGGTGCTGTCTGTCATCTTTCTTCCACCTTCTACCACCGCGCTGCTTTTTGGAGCTTATTTCACAATGTCCCAAACAGTGAAGATGACAACGTCCTAAACACCATTCTGACTTTTGCTCTGAAACTCTGAGTTGCTCCATTCACTTCCGTTCGAACCTCAAGAGGAGTAATTTGGAAGGGTGTGGTTCTAAAAATTGTCCAATTGCTTGCCTGTTTGCTGAGTACATATATACTTCCCGGTGATTGCAGATTCAAAACTTTATTGTCCAATGCAAGCTGAAATGGACAAAGAAATGGTGTCAAACCCCACCACTACCAGTCATCCTTCACTTCCTGTCATCCTACCCGCTGAGCTAAGGTCAGGACAAAGCTAATGGCTGTCTGTTGTTGAGGTCAGGCTTTGGACTCCAGCAGTTCAAGGAACAGTTTGTGCATAGGCACCCGGCCGTCCTGCTTGATGGTGCAGAAGTGCTGGACGGCACGTGCAGCCGTCTGGCGGAGGAGAGGGAGGGTCATGATCAGTTTGCCGGCACGTCGCGGGTCATCTGGGTGATGGGTGTTCTCGTAGTCCTGTAGGGCCCCATGAAGAACGTCCTGGAGTCTCTGAACTGCCTCCAAGTCTTCAATTTGCATGGAGTCTGTAGGAGTAGAGGGACATGATGATTTAAGTTAATAGAGAGGGGCAACGAGAAGGAATGGACGGGAATGGAGGTTTGCAGAGGCATTATTCTCCCTGTGCATATATACATGATCAATCTACCGTTTTCATAAAGCAAAAGCAGCACTTAAAAGAGCCACATGATGAGAATAAAACCTGACATCATCATAGAGTCTAGTTTAGTTGTTTTGCACAAAATTTAAAATAAAGTGGAGTTAAATATCAGTGGAAAGTTGAGCGCAATCAGAGCCAAAATGGGCTCAATCTCTGTAATGTACCTGAGTTAGCGAGCGCAATAGCTTTGAGGACCACAAACTCCTCCTTCTCCAGCCCCATGGCTTTGTACTTCTTCACCAGCTGCAGAATAGCATTGTTGAGGTCGAGCAGACCTGCCAGTTTGGACTGCTCTTCATCCATAATGTAGTCCTCAGCGTACACCAGTCTGTCCTCCAAGGCCAGTGAGCGGAAGACCACACGCAGGATCAAAATCTCCATCCAGCCGCTCTGTAATAGACTCATCTGGTCTGCCAGCGAGAGAGAGGGGAAGCCTGGAAAGACGGGAGGATAAGGGTAGAGAAATAGGAGACACAGGGAAAATAGACAGGTTAAAAGTTAGTACAGTTGATATGATATTTTGTTGAAATAAAATGATGTCATGGCTTGTGATGACAGTGTTTTTCATTTAAAGGAAAATTGCACCCATCATCAATTTGTGATCAGTGTGTGTGTTCAGTACATTCCTGGAGTAAGTGTAATGTACTTTTGTAATTGATGTACCCATTTTCCCTCAACCTGCCTCATCTACTTCTACTTCAGTTAGTGATTTCCTACATTTCCCAGAATGCCTTTTAACAACCTCGAATGAGAATGTGGCTTGTGACTTGTTGCATTTAGTACATGTAGGTGAAGATGGGTGCTGTAACATAGTAACAGCAAGAGAGCACATTTTTATAGTCAAGTAAAAGCGAGCTTCGTGCCCCTTACTCAAAACACATTGTCGCTGCATTGCATTCTGGTCTACTGAGGCAACTGTCAGTGGAGAAATTGGTGTCTCTTCCTCTAATATGAAACATTTCTCCCAGTATGATATGTTGAACGTTGGTGCAAAATGCTGAGTCTAGAGTCCAGGCACTGTGAGTCTGACCAAAGCCTGCCTGACTTTTACCAGATGTTTTAGATTGTTTATTTTTTTCTACTATTAAACTCCCTTATAGCTGTGCCGCAAATATCTCAACATGACATCAGCTTGTCTATGTTGGGCCAATTATCCATGGGTTTAAGAAAAATACACCACAAACAGCAAAATGTGCCCAGGAATGCCAGGTACATCACCAACAGCTGTTTTTTAGGGTGGATTTCCCTTTCCCCTTGGTGATGACAACAAGTTTAAACAGCAGGAGGGGGTCTAGATTGGTTTCCATTATCTTTCATTTTACAGAATATGCTTGCAACAGACTGAGTTACTAATAAAAAGGCCACACAGCAGTGGACTCAACAAAGGGTAAATGTAGACAGGGGCAGTGAATAGGTGGCCAATTTAACTACCTTCTGCAGGACACACTCATTCACACCCCACAGGAGTATGATTAAAACCACTCACGTGTCCCTGCATAAGCACGCGTGAACACACACACACACACACACACACATTTGATGTAATTAAACAGATGATTTTAACAGAGCAAAGGGAGGCGGGGGAGGCGTTTTTATTTTTGACACCATCAGTGATTGTTATCAGGATCCAGTGGTCTTTTACAATCACCATGGGAATGCCTGTGGCGCCCGTTTCACTCTTATCACTCCCTGATTGATTGGAAACGCTGTCTGAGAATAATTTCATTGGTCGATAGGGATCAGTATTCTGGAACTGGACGACTCGACGGGGAGAAAGACAGAGGTGTGTGTGTGTGTGTGTGTGTGTGTGTCTAGGCCTGTATGATGACATCTCTGGAAATATATTGATAGATTCTAAGGACACATACCCTCCTATGCTCCTATGATGATTCACAATTTCAAACTTTCAGTAAAGAGAAAGGACAAAGATGTAGTGCTTCCAAAGCAAAGGGCCTTGAGGGCAATAATGAGTGTGGACGTTTGGGGAAAACTAGGAACCATTGTCGTGTTGCCAAAGTGAGTTGAATCATATCAACAAACACACGCACGCACACACACAAACAAACGCTCACGCATGCCTACAGTCGCTGTCGCACACATTTGACAGCCAACTTGCAGTAGACTAAAAAAAGGCCAAAAGCACAGAGGGTAGTTGGTCTTTAGCCAGCTCATCTGCCAG
>OOFE01031208.1:4838-16153 GCA_900323365.1 Monocentris japonica | reverse complement strand
TAGTGTGCCTGTTATAGCCAGAGGACATCACTGACCTTCACTCCACAGAGACAGAGCTCACAGCCTGCCTAGCTACCGCACACCACAGCCGAGACATTTTGTCGATTTACAATAACACTGTGTGTGTGTGTGGCCTTGCGGATGGGCATTCTAAACAACATATATAAGAACAAGGAATATGAAAACACTGGTAATTTTCATGATTACAGGTCTTCTTAGGCAGACTTAGGTAGTCTATTTGGCAGGCAGTTGTTGTACCAGTCACCTGGATGATGCTTTGATCTCCGTCTTTCCTCTTGGCTGACTTCTCAAGACTTTCATTAGCCTATCGATTCTTGGTCAAGTGCTTGACAATGACTTTTGCATTTCCAGGCTATTCTGGTGAGCAGATTTACTTGTTCTCAGTTAAAAAGACAGAGCAAGACAGAAAAAACTGCTGAGTCCAGTGAATGGGAGCTCTTTTAGAAGCTTCGCTTATAGTCTGCAGCTCACCAGAAATCAATCCAAATGCTGGTACAGTGAGTGCAGGCTGACAAAAGCCGGAAGTCTATGTCACTCAGTATAAGTTGAATCGCAGACAATCTGAGTTTCATCTTGGCAAAGTCCAACATTGTGCTGCATTTACTTCAGCCCCAGACTACAACAGCGACAACTGTATTATGTATTGCTGTGACAGTTTTATCTCTCAACAGATTAATCGCACAGCCACAGTGACATTAGCCAATAACTATCATCTTAAATGGCCATTTACTCTAAGTCTCATTTCTCTCTGAGCCCAAATAAAAAATATATGCCAATTAAATGGATGCAAGTGCGATCCTCTTTCTCTCAGAATATGCTTGTCTTTGCTAATGACAAAAATACATTACCCCAATTAGCCTCGCTTTTGACTGTTTACCTTCATCTCCAGTTGTTGTTTATCTCTTTCATAACGTCATTATCAAACACCAATTACCTGGGGATAGCCAATTGCTGCACAAGACAGTTATTATGACATGGCAGAAGAATACATCTACAGGAGAGTGGGCATTTGGTGTAGCATAGAAAGAAAGAGAGAGAAAAGGAGAAAAGTTTCTACCCCCTCATGATCTCAGAGGTGTTAGGAGACAATCTCCTCCAACAACTCAGATGAACTTCTAATTAAACAGCCTAAGATATTTTTCAGTTTACCACAGGCGTACAATCACATCCTGAAGAAAGTGTTGCTTCTGTGTTCTCCCCTGCTGTGTGCCAAACTAACACTTACTAGCCTCCTGTCAGTAATGGTGAGGCTTCCATCTGTCTCCGTTTCTTCACTTTAGATTGTCTAGCCGTGGAAAAATACATTACATTTACATTACATTCATTTAGCAGACGCTTTTATCCAAAGAGACTTACAAAGGTGATAATTGACACTATCTGGGGATCGAACCTGCAACCCTGAGACGGAGACTGAGAGTCTCATGCTCTGCCGACTGAGACTTCAACTAATTAAGCACAAAGACGCTGTGTCAAAAGTATTCAAGATGAAGTTACAAGGCACTGAACATAATTCTTCTGTTGTGAAATTCAACACAGAATTGTCAGGGTTTACCTGAACATTTTAAATATTGTGGAATGGCATAATTGTGATTAAATCTGGTCAATATCTTTACCACAGTTTACCAAATTAGGGCTACCCTACACAAAATGTGGAAGATTGGCGTGAAAGATACATGTCATACTTGCTATAGCTTAATTTCTTTCAGAGCCAGCCAATGTTAAAAAAAAATGGTTGGGATGGCGACAAAACTCCTGTCCAACCATCAAGTCACAGCCTGTCATAGGACTTGATGCATATTGATCAACAGAGAAAGGTACAGACAGCGTGCAGGAGAGACAGGCGGGGGGTCTGGGCATAGATTGATAGCCTAATGTGTTTTACTGACAGGGGTCACTCTGCAAGAACACAAAGGCAAAGAAGGAGGATGAAGAGGAGGCAGGGCATCTCTAAAAAGCCCCTTCCCCCTTATAGTCCTCCAGGAGACCTTGGAAGACAATAGAAAATACATTTCTTGCAGACATTAACTGTATTCAACCATGAGAATGCTTTCTATTCCATTGGGTATGAATGGGAATGCATGCACAGTTGGACCTCGGTGAAATGGATGGTCTATACTGGCTTGTTGTAGAGTGAGTTTTGTTTATTCCCTGGATTACTCTTCATTAGCAAATAACAGATCCTGGAGATCATATAGATTTTGAGTTCTTTTTACATAAGGTATTTTTTACCATCAAAATCTGGTCAAAATCTTTCTTTATTTTTAGATTTTTTATATATTTGTTTTCTTTTCTCTTGACTTTATGGATTTATAGGCTCTTCAAGAGTTAACAGCAATGTGCTGGGTATGTCAAAAATAGATTGAAACGAGAGATGCAGTATATTGAGTTGCAACACATTGTTGAGATGCAAATAGCACAGTACGTTACCCTCTGATATTGGAGTGCAGGATGAGCAAATCAAAAATGATATGGTCTTGATTGCTATACCTACAAAATCTTTTTCACCCATCAAACATTTTGTGGCATAATTAAGCTTAAATGTTTAATGCTTCGATGTTAATATATTATCCTGGAGGGAACAGCCAGGGTAAAATCTATATTATTCTCTTCATCTATCAACTAAGTAGTTCAGTCTGAACCACTCCCCGGTGGGTCCACATACCCAGATCTGTAGTTTAATCCTCTTGTCGTTCTTATAGACGGTTTTCACTTTGAAGTCGATGCCCACTGTGCTGACGAAGGCCGAAGTGAAGGCATCATCTGCGTAGCGGAACAGGAAAGATGTTTTGCCCACACTGCTGTTGCCAATGATGAGCAGCTTGAACATGTAGTCAAAGTTCTGGTCCCCTCCTTCTCCCTTCCCTTTCACATCCTGAGTGGCAGCCATCTGCAAAAGCACCAGAAGAGACACTCACCACTAAGGATCATGCCCTACACATAATGAAGACCTTCACCTTGGAGTTAATGTTAGTATGTGGCAGACTTTTTACAAGTTGACCTTCCACAAGTCGACAAACCAACCTTATTTTTTTCTGCAGATGTGAGGGAGGGAGGGAGGGAAGGAGTGAGAGACAGGGGAAACAGAGACAGAGAGAGAGAGAGACATACATACAAGCTTCTTATACATGTCACAGACCAGAGGTGACAGAAGGCTGTGTCAGGCAAAAAAACACAACCATAGGCGCAGACACAGCATGGAGTTGTACTAATGAGCATTGATCAGGATTCAAATGCAGCAAACTGAAAAATGTGACACCATTTCTTGTAAAATGAATGTTGGCATGATTAAAAATAAACTCACTATGTATTATAATCATTATTATTAAAGCTATCACTTATAAAGCAAAGCTTTCACTTATAATAATATGCTTACAAATTGTAACATTTTACAACAATTTGATACAATCAGATGCATTTCTCATATAATGGACAGTCAACATCAATTGACATTTTTAAGTGGACATATAGTGTTTTGGAATGAAAAACCTGAATTATTTTTCATGTAGGGTACAGTATTTTTCCATACCCCCCGGTTTAAATTCTACTAAAAATGTCTCATCTCCTGATTCCACTTCTGAAGAGCTTCTCAATTACTAACATTTTCCAACACAATCAGAATCGATATAAAATCTTCTGTAGCCTGCCTGCATAATGATGGCTTCTAGACACAGAATTTAAAAAAGGATCATTCATTTGAAAATTGCTTCTATTACACTGAGCATTTCTGTCAAGAGTGCCAGCATTCAACGCCCTCAGAGGACAAGAGTACTATGAGCAAGATGACGAGAGCAGTCATCTTTGCTCCAAGGTGAATGTTTTCACAAAGCAACGATGCATATGTCAAATCCGTGCTACCAAGCTCTCCCTGTCTAGTTAAAAAAAGATGCCGGACCTCCATCCTCTACATCCTGCACATCCTGCACTAGATTCTATTCGCTTCCTTATACGAAAATACCCTCCAACACATATCAGTATTTGCAAGGACGTGGCTTTCAAAATATTTGTGCACTGCTCGCGTTTTTAAGATACTACACAAAAAAATCTTGTCAATCGACCTATGAAACGACACACTGTAGTTAAGCGGGCAGCAGCTTGTGCTAACACAACTAGCTAACGTTGCACAAGCAATTCCATTCTGGGCATGAGGTCATTTTTCCTATTGGTGAAATTCTTTCACATAACTGTTAATAAATGAAACTCTATCCAAATGTAGCGAGGACATTCTATCAACAAACCTGTTTTGAAGGCCTCGGCTCTATCTGTGTCTCTCTCGCTCTCTCTCTGGCAGAATACGATTTTTATTTGTGTCTAATGCAGGCGTTGAGGGGTTTTTTTAGGATTTTTTTTTAAGCAGCGACCAATTTCAGCACCTGGGAGCTGTCCCCTTCGGTTCGGATCTGGCACGCGCCCTGACAAGACTTTCCATAGAGAACGAGCGAGAGTGCGTTTTGTGCGTCTCTCCGACGTCATGAGAACAAGATGGGGGTTGTAGTTTTTTTTACCGCATCAGCCCAAACGCAGAGAATGGCAACAACAGGGTTATTTGACTACATTACTCAGCATGCAGCGTATCCAACTGTCAACAGCTGTATGATTTACTTTGGACGCGTAGAAAATCGTTGTTGAGTCCGTACCCTCTTTTTCACCCCTAACCCCCTAACATAATATCACTCAACAGAGATTATCGCGTGCAGACGTTCCCCATGAACTAATGACTTAATACAATAACATAATATATCTGTGGACCTATGTTCAATCTTGAAATAATACTCATTATTTTCTATAATACGTTGTGGATGTATGTAGGCCTGTAATCAGTTCTTACAAATAGGCTACAGTGTTTGATGCTTTCTTTCATTTATAGCCTCCGTCCACATCAAAAACAACTGCATCTTACCTTCCCATACAAGTCCATTTCAGCTTCAGTGAACTAAAGTGTGTATATCCAGTTTCAAAATCGCATTCACTGCAGTGTAATAAATTCCCACTAGGTACACAGAACCTCTTAGAAATTAATTTATTTTTGTGGAAGCAATAATGGCCTCTCCTTTTGCGTCACTCTCGGTCTTGCTGCCATCCCCCGCCCAGAAATCAAGCTCCGCTCCAAAGAACAAGCGGCTGAGTAAATAGACGAGGGGCGTGAGTGGTGATGAAAATTATTATGGGCCTTTCAATAGAAGCGGTGCGGGATGAGGCCTGGTCGAAGTGGTACATGTAATCCTTCAATTGCACTGGCCCTCCTTAAGGTTGATAGGCTTATTGTGCATTGAGAGCTGCAAAATTTTAAATTGTAATTATTGTAGTAGCATATTGTTATGCAATAATAGTATTTCGCTGTGGATAAAACGGTACCAGGTGACTGTGTTAGTGATTGTGTGAGTTGTTTTTGTAGGTTTTAAATAGCCTTATGTCACATTCCCTGTCTCACACTACAGAACCAACCTATAATAGCCTAACATGCCCTAAGACTCCTCAACTGCTGAACCAGACACAACAGAGATTACATAAATACGTGGGCTACAATCTGCACCACTGTTGACGTACAACCACTTGCATTTGCCACTTTGCAGGCATTTGATAAGGGTTGTGTAGCGTTGCAGGGCGGGATATGTTGACCGGTGGCTGCCCTTTGATTGGATTTTCTATCTGCGAGGTTGGTGAGTGAGCAGAGGACAAGGGGGCGTGTCAGGTAGGCAGCAGTCTTTTAATCTCTTCATGAATGTGCAAAAGTTGTGAACATATCTTATTGCCTAGGTTAACCAAGCATCCAATCGTTTTCCTTCTCTTAAATAGTCTGGATTGATTCAGTAAATCGTCCGAACTCTGCATAAACCAGTCTGTGGAAGGTGTTTGCATGTTCACTTGGCCTTCAGTGCTGGATTCTTCTTTAAATTCATTATACTGAAATTGTTCGTCTATTTCAGAAGCAGAACCGCTATTCCTGATAGTTTATTTCAAACTGAAGCGTGGTAAACAAAACTTTTCTAGAAGGTGCTCTGGATGACAGTATTAGGCCACTGTGGCACCATCTGCTGTTAGGAATAGCGCTCGTGTGATATTTTTCTTGGCAATGTTCATACATTATGTTCTGGTAATGATAAATGGATAGATAGCCTCTTGAAATAAAAAAAAATACAGCCTGTGATTGGTTTCTTTACAAAATTATACATCCACCATTTTAGAAATGTAAATGTATATCAAATTATTCACTGAAAATGCTAGAAATCTGCAGAGATATTTCCTTACAAAATAATAACATTTCAGAAGATGTAGCCATCTTTGTTCTTAGATTACAGTTTTTTAATGGAAACCTTCATTCGCTTTATTTTTATCCATCTAATAGACAGTTTGCAATGGAGGACTCTATTGAGGTGATTCTCCAAGACCAAGGCAGGCTCCTTCCACACTGCAGAGACAACCCCATCCTGACTGCCTCCACAGGGGCTCTGCTCACAGGCCTCTATTGGGTATGGAGCCTCTTTGTCATGCCTGGCTTTCACAAAATCCCTAGAAGCCTCAAGGTACTTGAAATTTACTTTTTCCACATTTAGTGCAAAAATACAACTACCACAATACTGCATGTTTGTGTGAAATCAGATAAGATACGCCGAGACAGAACATAACTTACAGTAACAATAGTGCTCCATTCTAGCAACAAAAAGGAGAAAGTGGTAAGTCTATAATGATGATTATTTTATCAAGAACAGCAGTGTGTTTTCTACTATTTACTGGCTGTATAGTCAGAAGAAAACATCATGACCAGCAGCAGATAATCAGCAATTGGGTAATGATGAAACCACTGCACTTGTTGTTGTATGGAGACATGGCATTTGTTGGGATTTGATATTATGGCAAAGGATAATGGGAAATCTAATTATGTGTGCCCTCTTACCTGTGTTTTATGGGGTCATCACATCATGCAGTGTTTATCCAGCCAACTGAATCATAATAAATGTGTCATGCTGAACATGTTCCCAACAGAAAATCCACCCTACCACAGGAAAAACCAAGAGAGCCACAGCTCTGTTGAATTTATCATTAAGAAAGAAATTGTGGAACAGTTCCATTGACAGTGAATGGGAGATTCATTTCAAGGATACAGTCACAGTAGTCAGCAGACTTTTTTAGGCCACTTTAATAAACACTTTTGCTTTGCTTCTGTTGGCTCTACAGTGAAAATAGTTGATTTGAAAGATATCCCTGTTTCTTTGATTTCTTTTGTTTGGAAAGAAATATTGGACTGTCTAAGATTGTAATAATGTGAATTTTATTTTAGGCTGGATTTTCCTTCAGAATTGAACTTTATAAAAGCATATCTACAATGGGAGTAAAGTGAAAGCTGCATTGAAACAAACCCACCCATCATATTGACTTGTTGTCTCACTGTGCGCCAGGTTCCTTATTTGCCCTCCAGTAAAGATCAGACACTGAACATTATGAAACTGCTCGAGGGACGGAGAGGTCGCTTAGCAGATCTGGGCTCAGGAGATGGAAGACTGGTTAGTGGGATGTGCTTTATTTATAAACTGGAGTGCAAGTCTGACTGGGAAACTGGTTGCTTCATAGTCTGAATCCCTGTTGAAGTGTAAATGCTAAAGAGAGTTTATTTGTGAGTGTGTGCCCTTGGGCGTATTGTTGTTGTTCTTAATAGGTTTCAGATCATCACATTTGATTCCCCAGGTGTTTGCGGGCTCTTCTGCTGGTTTCCAGTGCACAGGGTTTGAGATTAACTCCATGCTATTGGCGTATGCCAGGTGCAAGGCCCGTTGGACCGGGGTATCTCCCAGCCAGGCAACCTTTGTTAAAAAAGACTTCTGGAAGGTATGACCTTCATTTTGAAATTATTGCGTTCTTTAATGGGATTTTTTGTTTGACCGTTTTGTGTCTTTCTTTTCTCATAGACTGATCTATCAACATACAACAATGTGACAGTTTTCCTTGCTCCAGGAGTGGTGAGTTTTCATCCCATGCAGAATTATTTATTTTTCTGCTTACAGATCTCTTGCTGCTTTCTAACTTATTTAGGAAGAAATAAAATCCATGCCTTCCTATATTAACTTATATGGTTAGATACCATTTGATTGGTCGGTGAGTGATGCAGCCTTTTCTGATTGGTCAACAGATGGAGGTGCTGGGTGAAAAGCTGCTGAAAGAGCTTCCTGATGATGCGTGTGTCATCGCCTGTCGCTTCCCCTTCCCCCACTGGCCACACCATTCATCTGTCGGCTCTGGACTCGATCAGACTTGGGCCTATGACATCAGCACTGTACGCTCAAGCCTTGGAAATGTATAGATCACATCTCTGGGTTATGTTCCCCAGCTCCACGATCCTCAACAGCACTAACTGCTCAAGACCCTTTTTTGATTTCACAGACGACATCTGAACAAAATTGTGTGTTTATTAATTGTACATTGATTAACATGGAACTCAAACTAACTCAGATATAGCCACCTTCAGTGCATTTTTTGAGTACCTACCTATGTATATAGTGGGGAAATTGGTGATTTGAGTATATCTGGAGCACTGATCTGGAGTGATGCTGTCTTTTGGAAGATCTCTTTGCTGATAGAACATTGCAAGATTGCTAAGGGCTCCTTGAATAAGCAAGATGTTGGGATGATTTTAACAATACTCACTAATTGCACTAATTCTATGCACTGCCAGTATATACTGAGCCTTTATCATTTCATTGACTATCTTATTGTAAATACAGTCGTGCACTGCTATCCAGAATATGGCTGCGGCTGCCACTGAAACTGACAACGAGCAACTCTGTCTACGGCTCTGCTCTGCCACTAAACACATTGTACTTCCCACATTAATCAAACAAATACTTACTATTACCTTCTGTACAATTCATTTGTATGTAACCGCAAAGTGACATGCATCTTTTGTCAGTTGTAATTCAGATCATGTTAATGTTGGACACAACATATAACACTGAATAGACTGTTGGTCTGTTTAGTTCACAATATAATCTCTGTTTAGTGTGGAAAATTAGCTGGTAACTTTCCAAACTGTAAACTGAATAAACACATTTTTAGTCACACCACATGCTGGGTATAATTCATCAGAACTGGCCTTAACTGACCCCCTCCAAATGGAAGTTGCTTCTGTCTTCAGTCCTGAGTGTGTGGAAACTTTCATGTGCCATTTGCATAGCTTATCCCCAACTCTGTCCTTGCATCTACAATGAATAGTAGTATGATACTGCAGTCTTAAATTGTAAACATTCCATTATTCAATGTGCTGCCTCTGCAACCTATATGACAACACACCTCATGCAATATAATGCCACCAACACTCACCCATCACTAGACAATCACATAAAGCCTAACTGTCAGGAGCTTCAGGCTTGATGTCAAACTGAAGTCTTTGGTAAATGCATAGTACAAGTTTAAACAGGATAAGACTGTTTCTGTACCATATGGAATCCAAGCACCTAAACGTGATGTAACATCTCCACCTGGTGGTGCTAGTGCTCCAAATTGGGATTTCTGCAAAAAACAGGATGAAAAGGGTGAGCATGAAGGGAATACACAATTTTTCGATCCTCTGCATGTTGGATATTTCAACGACTCTGCAACAGACTTCATAAATACGAATGATATTGTTCCCCAAAATGTAATAGGTGCCTTCATCTATCCATATTACTTACTACACAAGGGGTAAGCTACAGAACAAGGCTGGTCTGACAAGGTTGGTACTATGCCTGCTATAATGTGTTTTTGGTCAGGAAGATGGCAATTGTTTGGTTGTTTATGTTATTATTGTAGTAGAGAGTGATGATGATGTAATGATGGTGGTGGCGGTGATGGTCCTGATCATGATGGAGAATATCCATTCTCATATGGATTCTCCATATGAATGGACATTTATTCAAGAATCCATAGGCTGTCCATAAGTTATGTAGCTCTTTTCAACATCATAACTATAATCATCAACACTAATGTACATTCAAGTGAGTCGACACCTACCAGACTTCATGCTCTCGCTTCACGCCGTGACGTCAGAGAGAGGGTGGCAGACAAAGGGGTGGGTGCCAGAGTATAAATGACCCAGACAGCCACTCCAGGCATCATTCTGAGTGCGGGACGCAAAGCTACAGTGTCGCCCCTCTATGGAAATACTGAGGAATATCGGTCCACAACCGACCAACAGTGACACTATGTGCGAATCGACGCAGAGGTCCTGCGAACCTCGCAGAAAGAGAGTGGATGACCGCAGTGTACCGTCCGAGATGGCCAGAATAATCACTGATCCTGCAACGGGGAGGTGCTACTGCCGTGGAAAAGTTTTGGGAAAGGTAGCTCAGGCGTAAAATTTGTATTTGGCTTTTGGATTTACGACGCAACATCAAGACACAGCATTTAACTGTTTTTTCCTCTTTCCAGGGAGGTTTTGCTAAATGTTATGAGATGACCGACCTCTCCACCAGCAAAGTTTACGCGGCCAAAATCATCCCACATACACGCGTCTCCAAACCTCACCAACGGGAAAAGGTAAGCGCGCAGCTCCGGTGCGTGTACTTATTCGCACTGGGGTCTTTGGACAACAGAATTCATAATATTGCCTCCAGTGATAATCGTGACCGTTTTGTGTCTTTCCCTATAGATTGACAGGGAGATTGAGCTGCACAGAGCGCTCCATCATAAACACATTGTGCACTTTTATCACCATTTCGAGGACAAGGAAAACATCTACATTCTATTGGAATACTGCAGTAGAAAAGTGAGTGCTGCCATTTTCTCTTTTATTGAAGTTTCAACCACTGTGTTTTTTTTACCCCATTGCATTCTTTCATGTGCTTTGAGTAACAGCTGCATTGCACCCAAAATCATGTAGTTCCAGCACATAGGCAGAACTCAAAGCCTGCCCTGACGTGAAAAAAGAATAGCAATCCTCTAATATTTTTTAGGCTACTATAGGAATACCAAACAATAATAAATATTATTGTGATACCATAAGAGGTAAAAATTACTATAATAGACACACTATACGTCCTTACTATACGAATATTGTAATGCCTTTTCGTCAGGGTGGCAAAGGTTTGGCACTGAGCATTGTTTCACTTTTCAGAAATTAGCTCACTAATCGTCTTTGTTACTGTGTTTGGTCCTTTTGCAGTCATTAGCTCATATTCTGAAGGCTCGCAAGGTGCTTACTGAACCAGAGGTGCGCTATTACCTACGACAGATTGTCTCCGGGCTGAAGTACCTGCATGAACAAGAGATCCTACATAGAGACCTGAAATTGGGTAAGGAAGCCTCCTGCAGCAGTGACACACCACAAT
>OOFE01031206.1:26576-44291 GCA_900323365.1 Monocentris japonica | reverse complement strand
TTAGGCATAGCTGACACAGGTTATACAGTTTTACTCTGACGGCACTTCACCTGACATCTTGACATGGTCATAACCAAGTACTCTCTCTCTCTCTCTCTTCTCTCTTTCACTCCCTTGCTCACTTCCTGCTTCATGTCTCTTTCTTTCTTTCTCACTCTTTATGTCTGTGCATCTCTTTGGTCTCTCTCAAAAGAAAAAGTCCCATCTGTTAATCAGTCTGACTAGTCAGAAAATGGTCATTGAATGAAGAATCAATTTAAGTACATTTCTTAATGTCTTGTGTGTAATATCATCACAGGCATGCTGATGGTGTTACGTGATAGAACATAGTGCTCTGTGGTTGAGTGTAGAGTCAAATCAGCAGAGGGTCACTCAGACTGATCAAAGCCTTCAAGGAAGGGGGGGGATTAAAGGAGGTCAGTCAGGAGGAGGTTAAAGGCTACGAAGGAAGAAGAAAAGGGAGGAGGTGAGGGGAGGAAGGCGAAAAAGGTGAACCAGATAAAGCTGTCCTTTCAAGGTAATTTCTCTCTCACTTTCGTCCATCCTGGGCCTTCCATCCTCCCATTCCTGGCCACTCACCTTTTCCTCCTTGGTGATTGTGCGAGCTGGGGGGCACTGGTAATTATGTGGTCCTGTTAAACCTAGGAGTCTCAGCAAGACTCCGGGTCACCTGTGATTCTGATTGAGGTCTTGCACACGCACACATACATAAGCGTATATAGGCAAGCAGCAGGCGAAGGGCTCAGCGGTGTGTGGCGTTTCATTAGGCTTCTGATGTGGTCGTTCATCATGTGACACGGGGGTCACATACAGCAGCCGGCACGTATTTGTGTTTGCCTATATGTGTGCCTGTGGGCGTGTCGCTGTGCATGTGTGTGTATGCGTGTGTGTGTGTATGCATGTGTGTAGTGGTAGGTGCATGAAATGGTGCATGCCTGTGTTTTCCTGACTTCTTTTTTGCGTTGTGTTAGTCTTGGCTCAATACAGGCTTGTCTACGTCCCTCACGCTTCAAAGGGGTGGGGCCAGAACAAACTTCCAGATGACCCAGTGACAACAGTTTACTGATTGCTAAGGAGACACTCGTCTTCCTCAATCAATCCCAGGAGTGACTCCAGCTGCATCCACACACACACACAAAATATCGTGGGCTGTAGGACATAGAATGTGATATTTCCCTGGTGGCAGTTGTAACATCAGACCTGTGCCGTGAATGGTTGAAAAAGAAAAATCCCATAGGTAACTAGAAAATCTGGTGAACATCAGAAGAAGAAGAAGAGGTTTGCAAACTTCTACTGAGGTACAGCTACAGAAAAACATAGACCTGTCTTTAAAAAAGAAAAATAAAGGCATGAAAAGGATTTATATGGTTTGTGAGAGCCTCACACCAAATGCCAAGGGCTTCATTAAAAAATGCCTCGACACAAATGTATTATAAAATATGCACCTCAGACGAATGTGAGGTGTGTCACATAAATTATTCCCTCCTTGGTAAGCTAATATATGAATGGACTGTGTGTGGCTGTCCCTTTGCGGGTTGTGTGAGATCTGCTCCCGGGTACCAAAAACACACACAGATCAAAGCACGCTCTGGCCTCAGTTCGGTAACCTTTGTGATGGTATATTTCTCTGGCTCAGTCAGTCAGATGTACCTGTGCATGGATGACAACTGTGAGAGAGTAATGTTACACACACACAAGCACATACACACATTCAGTACATCCCTCAATATCTGCATGGGCATCGGTTGGGTATGGCAAAGTGTGGCACTCGACATACCTTATCCTAAAGTCCACATTTGACCTAGAAATTTGTATCATTATCATGGAGATGAAAGATAAGCATCCTCAGAAATTTATGTGGAAGCCACATCTAAAAGAAATCCCATCAGGGGAGCGTTCAGGGCCAGCGTACTCTTTATCATGCATGAGATAGTTTGGCGACCCACATCTAATAATTCATCACACCGACTGAATAGCAATACCTTGTCAGTGATGAGTCGTTGCTCTACCTTTCAGAAACTTTAACTTGCCGTTGCTCTGGCTCCACCTAGTGGCCAACAATTATCATCTCCACAAACTATGTCTTGGGGAGGGTGGTAATGAATGTGATGCCAAATTAGTAAAAACGTTTAAATGGACATAAAAAACAACCATGAGGTGAACCTTTTTCTTAGGACAGTTATTTATTGAGGCACTTGACACAAGCCATGGAATGTATAAATCAAACACAACAAATCGTCACTTAAGGTATTTTTCACATTCTTGCATCTGTAAACATGTTAAAGATAATACATTCTGACAGTTCATTCACATTGTACTGTCCCCCTTGGAAAGACGTGGGAAAAATATCAACATCACCTTGCCTACGGTGGTCTATAGTATACGACAACTATACAAAGTGTACAAAACAGCAGATGAGCCAATTACAAAACTATTACCCAACCCCCATGAACCCATCCTCCTGCTTGAAGAGTACAGATCTGACAAGACTGGATCAGCAGTATCGCAACATGTAGACTAAACTGTGCATGTGCTGTCATGTTACCTTCAATACATCTTCAATACATCTATCCAATCATTTCACATCAGTAAGCTGTATAAGAGGTAAGCAGATTGTGGGTCAGGCATCTAACTCTAGTCAGCAGCACAAGAACAGACTTTAAACTTCTCTTGACTTCAGAAAAATGATTCAACTTGCTAAATATATAAATACATAATATATATTTCTTAGCAGGCATGTGCACAGACAGTGTCCAGAGGTGGCGTAAGCCCATACCACTTTGGCCTGTCACTCACTTGGATATGAACATTGGTGTATTTTTTGGGGGGGTGATCATCATTTTCATTTAAAACTAGGCTAAGATATCCATGGAATAATGAAGTTCTCTTGTGAAATAAGGGGAACCTTGCTAACTTCAGGTGTGAGATTGCTTTTTTTTTGCCCCTAAAAATGTCTGTGTACATACCTACTACATAGAAAGTTCTGAGGAAACAAAATTTGAGTCTGAGAAAAAGGATTATAGCATGGGTTTGGCTCACATATGGTGACAAAGTGGTCACTGTTGGTTGGCACCACTGTTAAGAGTACCTAAAGGCAGAACATTAGCAGGATGCAGGATGAGGTCTGAAAGCGCTTCAAAGTTCCTAAACTCTGTTGTTCTCTAGTGGGCTAAACGGAACCTCCAACCTGGACTGTAAAGCTGGTTCTGGGATCAGTAAGTTCTGGGATCAATAAGGCTATGGTTAAGGGGTTGTGATTTGGACACAGTAAGCTGATGCTCGACCTACAGTTGACCAAGAGCCATCTCTCGTCCATAGAGTCTCTATGGTCTTGCTTCTGTTCTCTAGCTTGGTGGTGAGACTATGGCTGCATTTACACAGGAACAATAAACAGATAGTTTAACCTTTTATGCTCCATATCACATATTTTTAGGGCTGAACAGGGAAAAGTTTGATTCCATGTGGTTTCTCCCTGCTAGGACAGACATGGACGTGTCGAATCTGTGCCACAAAGAGTTAATAACCCCAAATTTGTGCCTGTGTAAATCCAACCTATGGTATTAGCCAGTCCCATTGTGGGGGCTCAGGCTCTCCCAGGGGCAGATGATCTCCTTGGTACCTCCTCCTCCTCTGGAGCCTGCCCCGCTCTCCTCCTCCTCATCCTCAGAATCTATGGGGTAGATGCGGCATTCTGGAGGAATATCCACCTTGATCTGGAAAAAACTGGGAGAGAGGGGTAAGGTAGCAGAAATGAGATGGTCCGACACTACTGTGACACTGCTGCTCTGTTTATACTAATTGTTAAATTGCGTGTGGAGATCACTTTCTAGCTTTTGCAGAAATGTTTGTGTGTCTGTGTGCACGTGTATGTAGGTGTGTATGTCTCTGAGTAAGAACTTAGATAGGAGTAATTTTACATTTCTTAGTGTATTTTTAGGCCCACACTCACTTGGCTATCCGTCTGGGTGGAGCCTGACTGGGCTGATCTGTGCTGATTGGCTGAATACGGCTACTTGTCCCAACTGGGGCAGTACATTTAGGCGACAGGCTGGCAAATACGGTGGAGGGGGTGCAGCCCCGCCTCAGCAAACGACCCAGTGAGAGAGCCATGCGGGACTTAGACACACCTCCCACGGCAGGGGCCCTAGCCTCAGCGTTCCCCTTGCCGTCTTCCCCTGCCTCCCCACGCCGTTCAGAGGCCGAGGTGCTGTCTATGGCCACACTGATGGGGGAGGGACAGGCCGGCGTGTGGGCAAGGAAAGGAAGGTGGGGCGAGGTGTTGGCAGATGGGGGGTCACTGATGCCAGAGTAGACAGCCAGGTGGGGGACAGGAGCAGTGAAACGGCACAGCTGTGAGGTCAAAGGGCAACAAACACAAGTCAGAGGGAATCACAAAAGGGTTTCACTCCAAAGTTAGGTTTTCAGCAGATGATTCTATCCAAAAGTAACTTGTTACCCATAACTTGTTACTGATAATTTGTTTTACCTTCATACCAGTAACTATTCTGTAGGAGTAGCTGTCATTCTTTTCAAATGATAGACATCACGTTTTGGAATTGTTCTCTTCAAAGATCAGATAATAATAATCCTCCAAATGTACTGCCTCTATACCTATCTGACTGTCAATAGGAAATCAGATCAATCAGATCATGGCATATAATCATGAATCTAGTCACATACATCCAATGTTAAAACTGGGAATTTTCCAATATCATGGCTATACTTCATCAGAAATGGTTGTCAGTCATTTCAAACAGATGAGGATGACAGTGCAAAGGAATAAATGGAAACACTGAAAAACAACCAAAGACAAACAGAGAGACATGAGGTGGTTCGTGAGTTATGTTTTATTGGCTTATGACAAAGCAAACGTACAACACAATCTATGAGTGAAGGCGGACATAACAACACATACAACAACACGGGAGACGCAACATGAGAGGCAACAGTTACAGCTTGTATGAATTGATCAAACTATGGAAAACTGAAAACAAAACGTATGAAAATACTGTGAGTGTTCAATTACGAGGTAAGGGACATCCCTATTTTGTCTTCTGACAGTGGTCAGTATCAAGGATGACACTCACTCCAGACTCCTGTACCTGAATATTATGGCTATGGTCGGTGTGACGTAGTATTTAATACATTACACACAGAGTTCAGTATCTCTGTTTACTTTCTAGCACTTCCACCTACATATCCAACACTGGCTTTGATACCAGGCAACTCAAGATTGCACTTTTAATTTTAATTATTGCACCAATCATTCCTAAATAGACTGGGGTTGCACAGTGCAATAAGGTGCTACAGTACATTCCCCTCTGTTACATCTCCAGGCTCCCATGTCAGCCACTCCCTCTTCTCGAACAACAAGTAGTCAATCTTTTTCGACCTTGCAACAAAATTACTAATTCATCACTGCAGCACTAGCAAGCGGAAATATGTCTTTGGTCATTTACACTGCAGTGGGTTTAATTCTCTTTCAGTTCAATCAGTTCAGGAAGTAGATCTTTCTTCTGGCAGGCGGAGGTTGTTATAACCACCAGTTATGATTATTTTCCTCTAAACATCACATAGACAAACCAAAACCAAAAAGAATTCACATGTAATTGTTAGCAAATGAATTACAGTTTCTATTTAAATGACTGAATTGAATTATTTACTAAAATGAAAGTGTACTGATCCCAACTCAGGTTTTTAGCATGCAAACCCATACATCATTTAACATGATGCAGTGGGTTCAGTTCTTAGGAGGAGGCAGGGGGCATCTCCTTTCCCTGCTTGCTGAGTTTGCTCATGACCTGTGTGATGTCAACAGGGCCGCTGGCCGCCAGCTTGGCCTTGTGCTCCTGCTCCTGCTGCCTGAGGACGATGGGGCTGAGACTGGGCCGTCGCTTCCTCGCATTCTGCTCCAACTGGGCCTCACTGGGACAGCACCAGAGAGAGAGGAGGGGTACAGAGACAGTGAGGGGAGGAGAAAGAGGGATTATAGTTAGCGTATGACGAGAGAGAGAGAGCGAGAGGAGAAAGACACAGACAGAGAGAGGGGGAGAGAAAGGCGAGGAGAGAGGTAAGAAACAGAGTGATGGATGAGCTAGTCACAGGAAGCTACAGGGATGCCCATCTCAGACAGAGAGTCTGAGACAAAGATAAAGGCATAATATGAGACCCATGTGAACTTATGTTCTTCAGACCAGCTTGACTCTTAAGTCGTCCTTTGCTGCTAAAAAAGTACCCCTCTTTCTTTTCCTATTTCTTAGAATTGTGTTGCTGTATGAAAAGCTCTGAATGACACAATTAGTTAAATACCAAAAATATAAAATGTAAACTGAGACCTACCTGAACTTGTGCTCCTCAGGACAGATTGCCTTCTTCTGTGTCTCCTTAAACACTGGAGACTTAAGGTACCGGCCGTATGAGTCCTGTAATGACAAATACACACACACTGATCACAAATCAGTCCCCAAAAACAGCTTGTTAATTTGGTGATGCTGAGAACAAGCTGTGAGGTATCCGTATACTAACCACACCATTACAGTGTGGTTAAGGCACACTGTTGTCAGTAACTACTACTGACCTTCTTCATGAGCATGTAGATGTGAGTCTGGGCTGCGTCCAGGACGTATCTATGTGGGTGTTTCAGGCCCTTCACTGTGACTTCCATCGTCTTTCCATCTATGTTGATCCACCGGGGTGCGCCACGCGCCAGGAATGCCCTGGGATCAGGAGGATAGGAGAGATACAAAAAAAAAAAAAATACAAATACAAAAAAAGACTGTAACACCACAATGCACTTAATGTAGCTGCTGAGGACCATTAATAACACAGTACACACACAGTACACATAACAACATTTCTCTCTTATTCACTGAGCAGTGTTGGGCCACCACTGCAAGAACATTTCCACCACTGCTTAAAAAATGTGAAATGAAAAATATCAATAATATTAAAAAAAAATCCAAAACACAAAATTTTAAAACTCCCAAGTACTCCCCACCACCAATGCCACAAAAAGTCACAGATAAAAGAAAAACAGATAAATAGAATAAAATAGAGGTAGAATAAAGACATTACTTGTAGATCTGCTGGGCTTTCTCCTGCATAGTATCAGCAGTGCCCCACTTCAGATCCTCACACCCCTCCCAGAACGCCAGGTTCTCACCTAGGTCAGGTTAAGAACAGAGTAGAATAGAATAGAATAGAATAGAATATTATGTGACTGAATCTAGCGTGCAGCAAGCTCACAGCTTCACGTCTACAATCGGTGCCGCTGTGTTCTCTAATCCAAATGATATGAAAACTCACCGCTGAACTCTTTCTTCAGGAAGAGTCTGAAGTCATCTCGTCCTCGAGGGTCTGAGAGCAGCTCTCCAAAGCTGAAGGTCCACCTCTCCACACGCATTTTAGTCGGCACCTCCACACTGGCACACACACACACACACACACACACACAGTACACGCATACCACAGAGGAAGAATCAGTTTTTCAATTAGAATTCAACATTCAATTAAATCTCAAACGCTTCGTGAATATTAGATAAATGATATATCCAGCCGACTCACTTGGCCATGTTCAAGGTCCAGTAGGTGACATCATCAGTGTGCCAGGGGTTGCTGGGAAGACAGGCGGCGAGGAAGGGGTCATGGTTCTTATAGGTGGTGGAGTATTTCACCAGCCTACAAGGGAGAGGACAAGAAATGACAACCCATCATACCAATCACACCACTAAGTATTAGTCAAGGCAGTAGATCATTCACAGTTGCCATCATAGACGTCCTCTGTCTACTGTGCATTAGTAATGGATGTAGTGTTTTACATTACTGCTCTTTATATGGTTGAAATGTGAACTTGATCTCATTTTACACTAGTCCGTCTTAAAAACTGCTAGATAACATTTCCATCGCGTCACACATCAGTTTTACCCATCATGTCTCATCTATGCATGACTTTCACCTGTCCGACATATGTTTGCAGGCCAGTGCAGATATCGCAAAGGTATTGCATGGATGCTATTTTTGAGACTTCTATGACACAAGCAATCTCAAGCAATTTGACTATCACAGACTTAGTTGGATTGGAAATATGATGGGCTATCTTACGCTCCAATGGACACAGATGACTTCACTCTGGGCCTCATGATGGATTGCTGGGTAAAGATCATCTACAGGAGGCAGAGGAGAGACGGCAGCCATAGAAATAATAGGAAAGATAGATCAGATTCTATGGATCATTGCTAATGGCTAAAATAGATATGGGTTTTGTTAATAAAAAAAAAATATTAAAAATATTCTGTAAATGAGACTCATTATGAGTGGACAGACTTACAACTCTCTCGTAGTAATCAGGTGTTTTTGTCTGGGGAAAATTGTTCTTTGTTAGATTATAGATTATGTGTCACATCCTAGATTACAAATTGAATGTTGTACATCAGAAATTATGTGGACAAGTGGTAATTTGTGTGTGTGTGCGTGTGCGTGTGTCTGTGTTTTTTGTGTGTTTTAATCCTGAGCATTATGGATACAAAGAGAGCGCCATGGAGAAAGGCCTGCAGAGAAAGATAGAAGAGAAGAGAACAGAACAGAACAGAACAGAACAGAACAGAACAGAACAGAACAGAACAGAACAGAACAAAATAAAGTTATAAGAGAATGCCACTACACCTGTCCATTCACCTATCAGCTGGGCTAGGCAAGCTCAATTATTGAAATGGAAGGTAAGCAGAGGAAAGTAAGAAGAGGTATAACTCCACCTAGAGCCATGGGCTGAAGCCTCTTATTAAATATAAGCTGATTGACTGGAATTATGCCTATGGAGGTCATGCAGATATGTCTCTCTCTCTTTAACTCATTAAAGATATGTGTGTGTGTGTGTGTGAACAAGCAAACACACACACACACACACCTACATACACACATGCAACAAAAAAAAACAACGGGGACTCACCTGTTACCTCGTGTCCATTAGGATCTACAAGTCGATCTAGTCCGTAATCCATGGCACTGACTGTCCCTGGCTACAAACACACACACACACACACACACACACACACACACACACACACAATGAAAAGATGCAGAAAAAAGATCACACAAAGTCTGTTTATTTATTCGACCAATTCATCAAAGTAGATGGCTGTTTTATAATGCTAACCATAAGTTGCTGTAATTTGTCACACGTTTCCTGACCATATGGGACAACAAGAGACTCACCAGTCGCAAGGATGTGATTTGTGATTTTGAGTTCATTATGATACAGATGAATGCCACTTGGAGCTATCTGTTTGTTTACAGCTGGGCCCTTGAAAAAGCTCTGAGGAGAAACCTTAGTGAAGTGGAACTATATTTACACAGGATCTGATCTAACTATCCCTAAACTATAATAAAAGCTTAATGGAAACCTGACTTGGATATTTGAGGACAAGTGGGGAGTCTAGGTATGTCGCTGGGGTTATCAAGTGGGCATAAGTGTGACTTGCCTAGTGAAAGAAAGATTTATTTGTAATATGAAGGCAAAAACCATCTCCTCTATTTTATTCTGATGACCTGAGCTACTGTACCTACACTGCCATGCAGGCCTGGGGCCACATTCACAAAACCTAAAGTGCCATGTTTCATAACTTTGACTCTGTACTGACTCTATATTTCAAGGCAGGTCTGCTTTATTCGACACAATACAAACAAAAATGAAAACAACGACAGGAGAGAGGGACAATGACATGCGACAAAAGGTGAGACTCAAACTCACGACGCCGTGAGCACGAGGCATGCTGCCCAAACCAACATGTTATGCCACACGGTGTGAAATATTAATCATTCCTGCCCTTTTCCTCTGACTGGACACATAAAGCTAATGAGGCATCATGGGTAGCGATAATGAGGTATCCTGGGATGTGTAGAGTATTCCACGGATGTTATTTTCAGGCTTCACTGTCTGCTGGCAAGCCACTGATATCTGCATGAAGCTGTATCCTGTGTTTAAAGTACAAGTCTGACCTTCTATTCACAACACACAAGCTTGCTGCACCACAATATGATCCAATGGATTATATTTGTGTGTGTGTGTGGGTATGTGGGTGTGTGTTTGTGAGCAAGTGCTTTTTTTACCGGAGGTCTGTGAACCACCCAGTAGGCTCTCTCCTGGCAGTCAAACACCACACGGTCCGGCTTCTTCCTCTCCTTTCCTGCTCTAGAATCACACGCGCGCACACACACACACACACACACACACACACACATATTGCAACATATTCTTGAGCCTAAATTGAATGATGTGGTGTTATTGAGTGGTGTTATTGAATTGTCTCTCTCGCCTACCTGTACTGTTCTTTAGCCTGCATCACTATGAAATCCCATTTATGGTTCATCCACTTGTGAAGATGGTTATACTGCTCCTGAAGACATAAATCAACACCCTGTTACAATTTAGAGTATTACAAGTAGTATTACATTGATGATAAATGGCGCTACAGGGTTGCAGTGTATACTATGAGGAACTACTATGTGCTAATTTACTAAGATGATGATTCGTAAATAGTGTTGTGTGTATGTGTGTGGGTGTGTGTGTTTTTGGTTGTTTTTTTCAGGGGTGCAGTATTGAGGCTGGGAGAATTTTTTATGTACATGTACGAACAAGATACGACCAACTGGTGACTTTGCTGCTAATAAAGTTTTGTTAAAACTCAAACTCTCTCACCTGCTCGTACAGCTCCAGGATCCCTTTCTTGCGTATGTTTCTCTTTGCCAGGTAGATTGCTTAAATAAAACAGTTACATCGTTCTGAGAGGGTGTAAATTGAGTGTTGATTGGCAGAACGTGGGATAAATGTGTGCAATCACACTCACCATAATCTGTATCCTCAACAGGCCACTGCTGTGCAGGCCAGAAATATGGTGTCTGGGAAAAGAGCATTAGCAGCATAAACATCCAGTCAAAAGTGTTATTTTTGGGGAGTGACTTTGTTCTTGAATCTGCCTATTTTTTACTATATTTGCGTGTTTGAGCTGAATGGTACAGCAGTCATCCTGAAATTCCAGAGTGAAAAACCTGGAATGAACTGGTTCCTCAAAGAAGCCAAGTCAAGTGGGTCAAGCATACCATCCTTCTCCTTTTGCAAAACATGGGATTAGCTGGATATACTGTATATAAGAGGGATGAGTGCACACTATAGTTGAGGTGCCCTTGAGTGTGAAGCAATGCACTGATGAAAAAGAGCAACTGAGCTTGAATGAGAAAAGGTTTTAAAATATGTTGTGTCTACCTGGAAGCGGTAGAGGGATGTATCTGGTTTGATGACTAAGCGTTTGTGGTCTTGTAGAGGGTAGATGTATCCGAACGCCACCAGCATAGACCCCAAACCCCTCGCCTCTGCAGAGAAAGAAATAGAGAAAAACTGAAATTTCAACAGTGCTTTGGCAGGAAAACCTCTTTATTTTGGAGATTTTCATTTAAATTAATGTCATTTAAAATTTGTTCAACTCATGTACTACTTTATGAGTTGAACAAATTTCATGACCATCGGGGACATAAAACTCATTCAAGCAGATCCAGTATAAAAAGGGGCACTTGCGCTGCTTAATGACAGCTCAGTTGGTAGAGCATGAGCCTCTCAGTCTCAGGGTTGTGGGTTCAATCCCCATGTAGTGTAAAAAAACTGTAACTTGTAAGTCGCTTTGGATAAAAGTGTCTGCTAAATGAATGGAATGTAACATACCTGTCTTGACAGAACTATTTTGAAGGATAAATGACTTATAGTAGATTCAATAAAAATCAGTTTTTCCTCATTCATATGCAACTGTATGCAGCAAGACGCTCCAAAATCTAACCAGACCATCTACTGCTAATACAAAAATGTTTCCAAACACAGACATACAGACAGACAGATGCCATGACGACATAATGTCCCAAACCATGGCGGCAGGACATAAAAAAGCATGGTCTGAAAAATAAAAGCTGAAAAAAACAAGCTTTTCACCCAAGATGACGTGTGTGTCACCTGCAGTACATGTGTATGTATACATGGATGGCCACCTGTTGTCTCATCTCTCACCTTGTGTGTCTATGTTGAATCTGTCGGCTAACCATGCAACTATGTCTTCACCTGAGGAGAGAGGAAGCAAGCATTAAGTCTGAGGTACACAGGTATGTGAGGTTTGTATGAAAACAAGCAACACCGCTAATACACAAGGCATGAACGGCTATGACTGAAAAAAAAGAGGGAAAAGTGGTCTGTGGTGTGTGTGTGTGTGTGTGTGTGTGTGTGTGTGTGTGTGTGTGTGTCTAAATGCCAAACCCCTCTCTGATATGGCACTACTGGCTGAGTCTCTCTAGAGAGACAGATGGAAGGAGAGAAAGAGGAGCACAGCACAGTCTGTGGAGGGAGGAGGCGAGAGGAAGCACAGCAGGAAACAAAGGAAAAGGGGAGAAGAAAATGTTTGTTGGGAGAGGAGAAGAGAAGAGAGGAGAGGAGAGATAAACAGCTGCTTCCACAAGCAGTTTGTAGTGTCGTACTTTGTTTCATTCATTTTGTAAGCAGCTGTTTTTACCAGCCCAGGCATAGAGTAAAAACCTGCATACGACGCAGGAGTCTCAGTTCCTTCTCCTTCCTTCCTTCCTCTCTCCTCCCCCTCCTCCTCTCTTTCTCTCTCACTTTTGTTTCCATCTTCGTTTCTCACTCTTTTTCTCTCGCTCCATCCTCTCACCCACTCAGTCATCCTCCTCTTTCACCTCCTGCTTTTCCCCCTCTCTCTGACACTGAGACCATGGGGGTTGTCATGGAGATAGAATCTGTAGCTCTTGAGTTTGAAACCAGAGCTCTGGTATCCTCCGCTGGTAATGCAGGCACATCATCCTCTCTCTGAATAACATCAACGTCAAGCGTCTATAGTATGTGCATTCATGAGTGTGACTGCGCTCATCAGGTATGTATCTGTGTGTGTGTGTGTGTGTGTGTGTCCTTCTCACCTGTAATAGCGTGGGGTATAGTTGTGATAACCAATCTCTGAGGCTGTGACTTAACTCCTGTTTTAGGATCCTGCATCTCCAGCAGCACCGCCTCCGCCTATAACAGGGAATAAGGAGGGGTGAGAAGAGGTTACCACGACAACTGGTTGTGTGGGACACGGGTCACCATGACAACAGGTTGCTTGGACAACCGGTTGTGGGGGCAGTGTTAATGAGGGGCAGAACAGGGCATGCACATAACCAATGGGTTAACAGTAAGTTATGTGGAGGATAGGAAAGTTGCAACCAATAGAGGTTGTGCAAGTCAACTGTATGGAATCTGTTTTATCAGGGAGTTTCTAGGACCGGATGATGATGATGATGATGATGATGATGATGATGATGACTGGACAGTTTGCATCTAATTGCATATTATTGTCTTTTTAATCCGACATCTGTGATGGAATTTGTCCCACTGGGATATTAAAGACTAACTACTCCAGGGCTTTGTAATTAACACTTGCTATCAGACTGGATAATTTAGTGGCTGTGGTTAGTCAGTCTGTCAATAATAATATGTTCAGCCACTCTTCATCAGAATGCAGTAGCAAATGTGGCCAGATGATGAAAAGGTTAAAGCCCTGATCATGGCTGAAGTTTGGCTAGTGTGGGAGGTTTGTAGTGACGCACAGCCCTAAACAGTTTCTTTGTTATCATATCACCATCATCAGTTCAGGTGTGTACTGGAAGGCATACATGTTTGCAAGCGACTTGTGATCTTTTCAATTCATTCAATCTACTTCAGTTCATTCTGCTGCACTTTTTATTCGGTGTGTGTGTGTATGTGTCTGTGTGTGGCCTGTTTGAAGTGGCTTTGTGCTTTGAAGTCATCCTGGAGAGGCCCTTTGAGCCCCAAGCTGAGCTGGACCAAAGTGGGCTTTCATGGCCGGCCAGACCAAAACACGAGGTGGTCCTGGAAATGAGTTCTCTGTGAGCATTCCCCTACACTCTTGATTTGGAGCAGGACTTGAGTGCTGCACCTACCAGGACTGGCATCGACTGCCTATCAACCACCAATCCAAACTGTGACAATGCAATTTGTTTGCTCATGAAAGACTGTTCATTCTCAGTTGATTTTTACCGTGTCAGGCAAACTTCCCATGCCAAAAGTTATTTTAATATTTGAATTGAACATCCTAACATAAATGAATGGAAGGTAAGTGGAATCTAGCCCTGTTCTGGACACTGCTGTTTTCTAGTACATTGTGCCTGGATTAGCTTGTTGCCAGTCTGTGGTTAGAGACTATGGAGGCACTGATACTGATCCAGGCTAATGCTTATTAAACTGAATGACCTTATCACTGTGGAACAGTAGCAGCACAATACAATCACAATCACAATTATTTTGTATGACAGCTATACAGTAGGAAATGAAAATCAAGGCGACATTTATTTTGATGCCATGTTGCTCAGTCACATGCATTTCTTAATGCGATGTTGTTATTGTCCAGCAGTTATTTTGTACTGACTATAATAAATTGGGTAACTAAAATTCAGGTTTGAATGCATAACAGAAAAAAAGGTTGTTTGTGATCTGTTTGTTTGTTTTGTTGCATTTTCTTCAAAGCTTAAACCACAGCAATAACACCTGTAAGCCTCACACTATATTGTTTTCCAACAAAACGTCATCTTGTAGCCTGAATAAATCTCAGTCAGACAGACTACAGGCATCATCTGTAAGAAGCAATGCCAATACAGCCAGGGTCTTGGACATTACAGCACACAAGACACAGCCAACCTACACTGCATTGTGTTTGCCTGTTGAATACCCTGTTTCCACAGAGGAGTGAACTATATATAGATAGGTGCGTCTGCAGGAATAGTATATAAGCAGGGTTACCATCACTGATGTAAAAGGACAGCCTACCTTCTTGAGACATGCCATCCGTGGTCGGTACCGCTGTCCATGATCCCGTATAGTGTTTCGAATTGTCATGGTGGTTAATGCTTTCCACTCACACACACACACACTCACACACACACACACAACGGTGCAGTCGCCTGTGTGCACTGTGTCGTGTGGGGATGCTGGAAGGGAGATACAAGCAGGCAGCTCTCGTGATCAATACGATGCTACCTTCAGGTGCTCCTCGTAAGCTTCTTCTTCCGAGGTTGGAAGTTCAAAATACGACTTGTCCAATATTCAAGAGTGAAATAATAACAAACACTGACCCTATAACAAACGTAGTTTGTTGGTGGCTGATTTTATAAATCAAAGACAGTTTGTGCTGCAGTGGCAGAATGAAGTGGTGAAAATGCACATCAGGCATGTAACTGATGTTTTAAATAATTTACTGATATTGAAAAACTAAAATTGCAACAACTAAAATCAAACAGTGTGAAAATAGAAACATACAGAACATGCAGAACTTTGAATTGTGAACTGTGAATTGTTAACACTGCTTCCATGCTCTCCGCCCACTAAACATCCACAAATTACGAAATTTTCAACAGCATCTGAAGGCACCACAAGTAATGCGCTGCGAAGGGGAAAATCTACCAATCAGAGCGCGCTTTTATTCCAGCAGACAAAACGTGTTACGCAATTACCAAACTGATTCGCCAGATGGTGACATTGTATCACCAGCGCCGCTATCAGTCAGTCAGCCAATGTTTCAATATTTTTTCCAAAGGTAGTCAAAAAATAAAATATAGTTTGCCCAGAACAAAAAATCACTCAAGAAGGCATCCGTTTAGTTAAACATACTGATGACATACAGTTATACCGTTTTGATTTTTTTAATTACTTCATTGTTTAAAAATGTTGTTATTTACCAACATATTCCAAGCATATGTGATATGTGAATCACAAGTACAACAGAATAACATCTAACATGTACAAGTGTGTGTCATGACGTGTTAAGGACACAGTGGCCAAACCAAAGACAGATGGTAAACGTTCACCATCACTACTTCCTGAGTTTAGGGAAGGGGCTTGGTTCCGCGCTCGCCTCTGCGCCCGAGAACGCGCACCCAATTTGCATCGATGAAGTTTGTGCGAACATGGCGGATTTCCTGCCGTCCAGATCCGTGTTAAAAGTTTGTCTGCCCGTCTGCCTCCTCAACAACGGCGAGGTGGAACAGCTCAGAAAGTCCAAAGAGATCGACAAATGTATTTCCAGGGAGAAAACGTACGTGAAGCGGCTGGTGAAGATCCTGCTGCTGGGCGCTGGCGAGAGCGGCAAGTCGACTTTCCTCAAACAAATGCGGATCATCCACGGCCAGGACTTCGACCAGCAAGCAAGAGAGGAGTTCAGAGCGACTATCTACAGCAACGTTATCAAAGGTAACGTCAGCGGCGACGGGTTGTTAAGTTTCGAGGAGAAATAAGCCGTGGAAGTGGACGTTGCTCCGGCAGCGAGGCCCTAGATAGGCGCTTCAAATGGATGGGCAAGTTTCCACATATGTTTAGCAGTTCTTGGGTTGGGTAAGACACAAACAGTCTCCATCTGCTGTCGGCACACCCATATCAAGTCATATTTCTGGGGAAATGTCGCTAAAAGTGTTAGTAGCTGTGTAGCCATACCATAACATGTCCCTGCCCTCACGGACTGTACACGGGACAGCAGTCTTACTACCCCTAGGCTAGTTTTGTTGTTGCTCTACCAGGGATGTAATCGAGGGTGAAGCCTAAAATCAGTTTACCCACATTGTATCTTTGCCAAATAGTTTACCCGCCTTTTTTAAAGCTGACTTAAATCTCTGAGGTAAATTCATCGTACATATCATAGCAAGTAGTTTCAAACTGAAGTTACATGAGGATGTTACTTTTTTTATGAGGAAAAGAAGATTCATGATTTCTGTTATCTTTGTGGTTGTGATGCCTTATCATGGTCACCAACTGGAGACTGTATTTTACCCATTTTATTTACCGTTACATCACTGTTAACTGACTCTTGCCAGAAAAAATAAAAGGTTTGTGGAAGGGTAATTTTGCTCTAATGTGTGGGTCTCTCTTAATGTGGTCCCTTCATCTCTTCTCCAGGTGTGCGTGTGCTGGTGGATGCCCGGGAGAAGCTACACATCCCGTGGGGTTGCCCAGACAACCAAGAGCACGGGGACAACTTGATGTCATTCGACACGCGGTCGGCCATGATGGCTTGTGGCCAGGTGGAGACATCTGTCTTCCTGCGGTACCTGCCCTCCATCAAAGCTCTGTGGGTGGACTCGGGGATACAGAATGCCTACGACCGCCGCCGGGAGTTTCAACTGGTTAGTGATCCTACACACACACACACACACACACTCTATGCCAGCCTGACTGACCAGGGAGTTAGCGCTGGTCAGTAACCATTCACAGATGCACACGTCAAAGCGCCTTTCCACACCAGTGCTCATAGTAGCTTCATGTGCCAGCATTCATTAATCCACCAGTCGTTATAAAAGACCTTTCCTCCACTAGCAGTTAAAGGCCGATGCGTAGACACTATTCCATCAGTCGCTTGGGACTAGCATCGTTGTTGGAATGAAAGTGGTATTGTTGGAATAACATTACAAAAGCCAATGGCTGCTCAGTTTTTGTATCATCCCACAACTGGCCACAAAAGTTTGGATTTAAAAGGAATACGAAAGCCAGTAGTGGGCTGAAGAGGAGCAGTTTCCTCTGGTTCCAGTTTGGTCTTTTAATACGGGTAGAGCGAATGACTCCAAATGCCTGGGGCAACAGAAGTCTAAATTGAAAGTGAAACTGATTTTGCTCTTCCTCCTTATCTGCCC
>OOFE01031194.1:4255-16504 GCA_900323365.1 Monocentris japonica | reverse complement strand
TAGCTGTTACTTTGAGAAACATTCTACAGCTTTTTAACCTCCTTACCTGTGCTGGTTGCTGCTCTGTGATGTCACAGCCGGCTCCAGCCCCTCATGTTCTGGAGGTCTTAGGCTTTGGAGACTGTGTGCACCCAGCTAGTGTACCTGAGAGCTCCCTCCAGGATTCAGACAAGGGGCCTGCTCTGTTATTTTGCGCCTCTGGCCATTTATGTTGGTCATTGGCAGACCAGGCTACATAAATGGGCGTTGTGTCCTATCTGTGCTAAACTCACTCACATGCCATTGCATGCAAGCAGGTAATCTACTGACAGAGATACAGGCAGCCATCCAGCCTGATGAGATTCACAACTGCATTTTGGCTCTGGCTTGCGGTCACGATGCAAACACACAAACATACCAGGGTTGTCAGGCAAGCTCTGATTCTGTTAAGTGTCTCATCGAACTGAGAGAACACATGACCTCTTGAATGCTAATAAGCAAATACATGAAGGAAGGTAGAAAGCTCCTACACATCGTCTTCCTTCTACTGTCACTTGTGACGTCTTTTTTGTTTCTGTTACGTAATTACATTAGCTGGCTCGAAAGATTCTCCAAACAAGTACCACCCACACACCCATCTACCCCTACCTCTCGCCGCTCTCTTTCACTGAATAAGCAATGAGTGTCCTGTGGTTGAGTCACATTAAAGCGTATTAGTAATGATGGTGGTTTTGGGAGGCAACTAGTCTGACTGCTAGGACTAATGAAAGGGACAATTGTGGGGGGTTTGCATAACGTTTCTGTCAGTCATGTGTCTTGTTACTCTATAAGAGAGCTCAAATTCACCACTAATGCCTGTTTTAATTTGTTGCCTCATTGCTCTGGAATCCAGGATAAACTGCTGCCGTTGTTCATCTTGCTTACACAATAGATAGTGCTGTTAGCAAAGTCAGAGAATGTTTACCAGATTCATTAGACTTTGTTGCTTTGGGCTCCATAATAGAGGGAGTTTTGCTGAAATTTAAAATGGAATATTCAAATATACCTTCAATAGTATTACAATATATTTTCCAATAAAGGTACATATCAACCAGACATGTAACTCCATATAATACAATGTACAAAGTTTAAGATACATAGACATGACTTGATGGAAACTGAAGCTGCCAGAAAGACAGACATTGCTGGCTGCAGTAGTATGGATTGCCATAGCCCAGCGATTTAGCCAATCCTGGCCATAGTAAAGTTCCAGGCTTTACCCTCCCCGGGGTCTATGGCTAGCATTACAGCTGAAAGATGGACATCAGCAATGGAGTTTCCTTACAGGAATCTGTGTGGGTGTGAGAATGGGTGCACATGTGTATGAATATACTTTTTAGAGTGGTATTTTTTTCCTTCTATTTTTCATGTTTGAGGGTGTATGTGTGTGTGTGTGTGTGTGTGTGTGTGTGTGCTTGTGGTTGATCTGGTGTATCTGTGGTGTTTGTGAGAGTGTGTACATGCATATGCTTGCATGTTTATTCCATTGTGTCATAAAGGAATAATCTTTTTTTGTTTGTTTTGAGAGACAAGCAGACTTTGTACTGGTATGTATGCACACCAGATGTGGGTAGTCTGGCATAAAAACCAGCAAGCAAGAGTGCAGTGTGCAATGAACATACAGTAGGATCTAAATGTGCACTACCAAGAACTGTTTGTTTTCATCATTTATCAAAAACTCAGTTGATACTTCTTATTCAATAATTCATTATTTAGAACTGATGCAAATCAACATTTTTAGATTATTAGTAATTTTTAGAATTAGCATTTTTAGAAATGCTTGCATGAAATTGTAAAATCTTGTTCGCACACCATTCGGTAAGGTTTTAACAACTAATACCAGATGTTGACTGAATTGATATGGTCCTCTATGTGTTATCGTCACTAATGCTAGTGCTTTAACTTTGAAGAGGGACTTCCGTTGAAAAATATTGGTAATTATGAATTCAATTATTTTTGAAAATGTATAATGCAGCCTATTGATAGTCTATTGGCAGATAAGATGATGTGTGTGTGCGTGAGTGAGTGAGTGAGTGTGTGTGTGTGTGCTTGCGTGTGTGTGTACCATTGTCTGTGTCTGTATAGTATAGTATAGTATAGTATAGTATAATGTAGTATAGTACAGTATAGTGTAGTATAGAATAGTATAGTATAGTATAGTATAGTATAGTATAGTATAGTATAGTGTAGTATAGTAATAGTATAGTATAGAATAGTATAGTATAGTATAGTATAGTATAGTGTAGTATAGTACAGCATAGTGTAGTATAGAATAGTATAGAATAGTATAGTATAGTATAGTATAGTATAGTATAGTGTAGTATAGTATAGTATAGTGTAGTCTAGTATAGTAATGTATAGTATAGTGTAGTATAGTATAGTGTAATATAGTGTAGTATAGTGTAGTATAGTATAGTATAGTATAGTATAGTATAGTATTGTATAGTATAGTATAGTATGCTGTATGCACTTATAGTATAGTGTAGTATAGTATAGTATAGTATAGTATTGTATAGTATAGTGTTTGCTGTATGCACTTATATACACATATGTTGCGGCATGTGTGTGACAGAGTATGTTTGAGAGTGTGTGTCTGTTTGTGTATGCAGACCCATAGCAGCTGTCTGGCACCACCTGTGGCTGAGCCCTCTCATGGGCCTGGTGTGGCCCCAAATAGTCCCTCTGGGCTCTCTAGGACTTTGGCTGCAGACACCCACCCGTCAGAGATGCCCAGGCACAGCCCTCCCAGGGTGGATGGATCCCACTGTTATGTCTATCAAAAAGTAATTCACTACTAAGTAATCAGAGTACTGTTTATTCTCTCTCTCTCTCTCTCTCTCTCTCTCTCTCTCTCTCTCTCTCTTCCCCTTTTTCCGTCCAGTCCTGCAGGTTTGTTTCCCCTTTGGCTCATTTTCCTTTGGCTGGCTGACAGATGTCCGTCAACCCTGTCATTAATCCTCCCCCCACCCCAACACAATCCCAGGCCCCTCACCACAACAAAACAGACATGGCGAAAAAGAAACATATTTAACACTGTCCTACAAATGGACACTCTGTATTCTAGCTAGCAAGATCTGATGCTTGTGATGTTTTTGAGAACATAACTGTCCAGAGAAAGTGAAAATGTGCTATTACTTATGTTAATCATTATGAGTTAAATAACAAGTTAGTTATAATCCTGCTATCAGAAATCAGAAAACTGTTTATTGTCACAGTTTGTTCCACATGATTTCTATTTACTGTCCTCTAGCAGAATTACATTTAGTTCTAATTACTTTCCAAACTGCACAATCTGAGCAGAATCTTTCTTAAAACAAATGCATTTAATAGTGAGTGATTTTCTGTCCCTGATTGGGAAAACCCTAGAGCTCGGTTTTCATTCATTAACTCCCTAACTCAATTTCCGGCTGAGCAGCAGATAGTTACAGCCCATAACTTTTAGGTATGATTACTAATAACGTGTAATTAGTTTCATGTTAGGGAGATTCTCTGAAAACAGGAAATGGAGAGGAGAGGAGAGGAGACGAGAGGAGACGAGAGGAGAGGAGAGGAGAGGAAGAATATAAAAGAGTGACTAATGAATGAAATCCTCCTGCTCCCTGCTGGAATGTTAAACTGAACCACAAACATTTGTATCTCCAACAGGACAATCTGCCTGTTTGTCTGCCTTATCTTGGTTTTCTGTTGTCCGTACTTAGTAAACAGATGAGGTTTATTTGGAAGGAAAAGCAGAGCACTGAGATAAAGAGTAGGTAAATACTTGAAATTTAATTTGCACTAGAAATAGTCAGCTGTTAACATTGTCAATTGTCTAAGGTGAGCACTTCTTTGACTTAAGTCTATTATGGACCATTTAGGAAAGATGAGATAAACATAAAAATCCATACACAAACACAAATTGTGCAGGTGAAGTTTTCAACAACCCTGAGAATGCTATTCAGTAAAATAAAAAGTTCAAAGAAAACAAAAACATGCCCCTTGGTCTTACTCTACAATATCACAACATAACACATCAAACATATACATCTTTACAGTCCTAAACATTTCTTATTTCCCCGAGCAGAAATGGCAGTCAAGTTTAAGAATGTATGTGTTAGTAATTTGGAAACTTAGTTGTGGGGGTTGCTGGTGTCATATCCCACAATGCAATGCTGAATTCCTTTAACATGTGGTGAGTCAGGAAAGGGGTGGTTGACCTATGCCTTCCCATGAGCCCCTTGGGAACAGCTTTGCTTGGCTGCTCAAGAAATCTAGGATCACTGCACAAACCGCTATGCTAGTTGTGACTGGAATTGTAATCACCCTACCTCTCCTTTCTCCCCTTCAAACCTGACTCTCTCTACGGCCCCTTTTTCCTCTCTTCTTTTTTCTCTTTCTCTTTCTCCCTCCGCCTTTCACCATTGTAGTATACTTTTCTCTCTTTTTTTTCCATCTTCTGTCTGTTTTAGTCCTCTCCTTAGTCTTCGGCAAAACACACCATCTCCACACATGTAATCCATTACACTAGGTAGAACAGGGAGAAAGTACAGGAAGCCGAAGCTGAAATGTGTTGCTCCACTTACCTCTGTTTCCTGTTTGAACAGATCTCTACCGTCTGTGGCTTCCCAAAGTCTGATATCATCAGCATATTCTTCAATAATGACTTTTCGGTCAATGGTTAAGGGGTCTTCAGTAGAGAGGTTATTTTATGCTCAGCTGTTTCTCTTCCCTAGAACCACCATAGTATAGTTAACTACAATAATATAACATGAATGGAATGATGCCCTGCTACCTCAGCTTGAATACAACACATGTGTATTGTTTTATTACCCCACACATTTATTTTCAGTCTGCATGAATTTTCCTTAACAAATTGTTGAAGCAATGATCCACAATATTTTCGTATAAATAAATGTCCATTTTATTTCTCTCTATCACCAATTGATTTAACACAATAGTGATACCTCTACCAGCTAATGAAAGCTTTTTGCTGTTCTAAACACCCGGTGTCGGGTAGGTCTTCCTCTGGTGCACAGGAAGTGATGCATTTTATTTTTCCAGCAGCAGCAAAAGCAGTTTGTTTGAAATAAACAGAAGAGAAAATTGGGAGTTAACATGACCAGTGATAGCCACTGTGGCTGAACAGATGAAGAAAACGCCAGTAGAAAATCAAATGAAAAAGACATCACAGTACTGGTCACACTGTTTGATTGGTCTCTGGAATGTGCTGTGCAAAAACACTGCAACAATGATCGCTTAGCACCAAAGATGTCGCCAAAATCCAAACAACTAGGAACTCACAGATTGCCACTCTTTTCCCTTGCCTCCTAATACTTCATAGCGCTATTTCTCCCAAACCCATATTTAAAAGGATAGAAGGGATCCTGATAGCAGTGACACCACATTGAGTTCCTATGCATCATGCTACAGGTGCATTAATCAAGGCCAGTGGCTCCCTAATTGGTGGAACTGCCTATATCAAAGAGAACTAATAACAGATTCAAAGGTCCCATAGATGTCAGCAAGGCCTCAGGGGGTAGGAAGGGTGGAAAGGAGTTTTGGGTCAGGGTCGTGAGAGGCATGTGTGCCGAAGGCTCTATTGTGCAGTGAAAGGGGCTGTGTTTGGGGGATGCGGATCAGCTCAGCTCTGGTCCGATGTTGGTGGTGGGGAACCGTTGGAGGGGAGGCAGCTAGTGGGGAGCAGGGATGGGAGAATGGGAAGTAGACAGCTGCGCAGGGGTGAATAGGAGGTCCCTTTGTGTCCTGCCAACAAAAATCTGTGACCAATTATCTGTGTCTGTCTCTCAAGGGGGAATTCTTGAACACTTTGGGTGGGTGAGTGGAGAGGGTGCATAAGGGGTGCAGTTGTGGGGAAGAGAGCTGGGATGGTGGTGGTGGTGGTTGGGAGCTGGGGACATGTATCGGGTGGGATCAAATCTTGTCTTTTTCTTTGGCCCGGAAGTTTGGCTCTTACAGCATATAGCTCATCAATTTGTGTTTTAGGTTCACCGCTCAGGAAATAAAAGGCAAACAATAATGAGGAAAATGTTTATAGATAAAGTGGATACAGTTTTGCAGCCAATTCATTGCATGAAACCAATGGTACATTCTTTAAAAAGTGCAGTTAGAATCTTCTGTGTATCTATTTTAAGCACAGGAAAATAACAATTTGTCCCACAATTGCTGAATTACGCTTGCCTGTGACTTACCCCCACCCCACTGAGAGTGCTTCCTATTTGTGTGGTTAGATTTCCAGCTATGTGAAAAGTGTGCTCTACAGAGAGAAGGGTAGAGTGGTTGAGAGGAGGGAAGTTGGACCCACGGATGGCTTGTAGGCCATGTGTTAGACATTAAAGGGCTAATTACAGTTTTAAAAGCCCTGTGTTTACCGCTGAGAAACGTCTTGTTAGGTGTATTTTACTGTCTCCCCTGAAATCATTCATCCTTGACAAGCTCAATTGACATTATCATAATTACAAATGTGATTGCTGCTTAATCGCTCCGACCGTTATTTCATCTCTTTAAGTGTCTGCAGCGGAAGTGAGCAATGTTGTCAGTGCTGCTCAATTCTGACCATTCATCAGAGAACGGGATACAGGAACGTTGTCTTCTGGTAATGGCAAGTCTGAAAAGCTAACTAACACGTTAACGTAGATACTTGTATTGATGCCGTTCATCAGTTCTTGTTGGCAGGATTGAGGAATCATCTCGGGTGATAAATAATTGCTTGGTTGTCGATTGAAATACCAAACATCCCGTTTCTAGATAAAGTCAAATTGGTTGGCTTTGGACTTAATTCTGAAATAGTGCAGCGGTGTTTGCAAGAAAAGGATGAAGGCATGTTGTGAACTCTGCCCGGCAGAATCTGGGTGTGTTAGTGCATAGGTATAGAATAACTCCGCTGCTGCTGACCCCACAGCCACCTCTCTCTTACAATCCCACATGGTTGCCAATAGTGATGGCTCCAGTTGATCTTCACCTGTCAAAGCAAAGCTGTGACTAAAGACTTGCAGCTTGAGGAGAGGAAAGCAAAACAAGAAAGAGGAAAAGAGCAAACAAAGAGCTTACAAATCAACAAGCTGCTGTTTCTGCGACTCTAAAAAAGTCTTTATTTTAGAAATGTTTGAGATTAATGACCAGCAAATGAAAGAAAGATTTACTCACAAAGACAACTGAGTAAAAATAATAACTTTCACATCATCTCAGACATTATAGCATAACTAAAACTAAAAGAATGCACAACTTCAGCTCTGTTAAAAATGTTATAACATGTCTTTATGGGAATTAACTGGTAGACCTACACATATTGTTCAATACTCTCAGTAATTTGAAAAGACGAGAAATGCGACAAGTCCAAATCAATCACTCGGCAGGCCTCGGGAGGATGGCATTGTTTTGCATTTCTTCAGTTTGATTCTTCCTGGGATTTTTCTTCTCTTGACAGGAGGTGCCGCAAACATGCCAACAGTTGAAAGAAGAATCACATTCTTTCAGCATAGATTCCTCCATCTCTCCTTTGTTCAAAGTTTGTGTTTGTTTGAGGGTCTTTCCTCACCTTGAACTAAGTAAACTCAAAGACTCACAGAGGGTGAGGCTTAATAACCACCAGCTATATTGGCCTCTCTGGCACAACATGTAACACTTGAGATTTATTTTAGATAATCAGAGAAAATGTCAGTATTACTGAGCTAGTGATCTTTTTTTTTTCTTTTTCTTTTTGGTTACCCTAAGTGGTCACATTTCTGGTTGTCACATGTCAGGCCCGTATTTTATTGGTTTATCACAATTACCACCGTCATGTGGTTCCTCTCAGAGTAAAAGTACAATGAAAACTTTCCGTGTTTATGGGAGGAATAATTCACAGGAAACTTGATTGAAGTTGTCTGACGAAAAAGAGAAGCCCCGTTGTAAAATGCCAGTAGTGTCAGAACCCCCTGGGTCTCAGAAAAATGGGAGTCAAACATTCTCAGCCACGCAATCCCCCATTGCAATCTTTTTTAAATTAAAAGACAAAATTGGCCCTGGATTCTTTCCCTGGGAGTTCTGTTTGCCTTGTATCAGGGTTAAGAAAATAACCTCATGTCTTTACCCCAGCGTGGGTCGGGGTCGGGGACGGGTGGGGGTTGGGACGGGAGGTCATGCATTCATCCGCAGGTCATTGTTACAGTAAATAGGGGGACAGTCACAATGGAGCTGTGTGGTTCACGGACTCTCTCTTTCTCCTCTGGCTTGTTCACAGTGAGAGAGGAGCTGCAGGATTCCTTTTTCAACAGAGCTGTGGGGGAGAATGTGGAGATTGAGGCTACCTGTTGCATGAAACAGCTCAGGCATTATGCATGCTGCCGGCCTGCCACCCTCAGGGGAAGCAGAGTGCTGGCTGCTGATGGGGACTTGGCGGAGGAGTCTAAAAGCACATCTGGTATACGTTTGGTGGATTTTTCTTTTACTTTTTTCTATGAGTGCAGATGCTCTTGGATTGCCTTTCAAAAAATTCTCTTCATTTTACCAAAAAAATGGAACCTAGGGGAATTTTTATTTTCCCCTTCGGGAATTTATTCTTGCTTGTTCAGTTCCTTAAGCTGTTCCTGGGCACAGAGAACACAGAGCTACTTCAGTTTCTAGGAAGAATCTTACCAAGACGGGTATCCAGGGTTTCAACAGAACAGAAGAGTACTGAGAAGAATAAAAAAAATAAATAAAAACTCTGCTCCATCAGAAGTAACAGCACCACATTCAGCTTGTCCAGTCGATCTCACAAGAGGTTATGTAACAATCCCCAAAACAGGTGATGTATGTGTGGGCAAGAACCCTGGGCTGTGGCCTGGCTCCTGTTGACATTGGCCACACTGTCTCATAGGGCTGGTCTACAGGAATGGATCTGTGTGTGCGTGTGTGTGTGTTCAGGCCTCACACCCCCCTCCCCCTCTTCCACTCTTCCCCATTCTCTCTACTCTCTTGGCTCGGTAGACTTAAGACAGCTGAGCCCTATGATGTGCTCTTCCCCCTCACATATTTAATATGTCCAGCTAGGATCAAACAAATGTGAAAACATATTAGAAGCTTATACAGACAACTAAGATTTGAGAAGGAAATTAAATGACAAAAAACAACACAAAGGCTAGAACAAGACAAGTCAGTCGACTCAGACAAACTCTCTCACTCACCTCTGCGTTACTCCACACCACATGGACCTTCTGGCAGTGCCCAATGTCTGTTGACTCACCAAGATGCACCATGCCAGCTATTCATACCTTCCTCCCACTCTTGTTTATTCTCTCCAGCAAATCAGCCATTTAGCCAACTAACCAGTCCATCAGCCAGCTAGCCAGCAAGCCAGATGGGATTTTCAAGACAAAAACAAGGGCTTTGACTCTGCTCCCTGCAAATATATATATGTATGTATGTATGTATGTATCTTCTGCATCAGTTATGTCTCGTAAAACTCACTATAGTTTGTTTTTGAGTACTATTAACACAGTTTTTAACCTTTAACCACAGTTTTACAGTGTAACAACAAAAATCTTGCATCAGTATGTTACGGTATCATTAAGCAGATTACTATGGAGGCCTTTTTTGCCAACCACTGGGTCCGAGCTTTGGCGAAAAATGGGGTTTTGTCAGAGGTTGCATTCTGAATCTACCAGCGTATACTGTATAGGTCAACAGGTGTGGCCAAGTGGTTGTTGTAAGCATTGCATACTCTCATCAGCCTAATATCACAGCACAGAGCTGAGGTCTTCATGTACCTCTTCATGTTGAATAGCCCTGTATGTTTCATAAATGATATTTTATTTTTTTCATTAAAAAACTCTAATCTCTTCCAGAAAGGATCAAAAATACTAAAATACTATATTATACAATTCAAAAAAAGATGTTCTCTGAAGTCTCATTTCTCAAATGAAGTACAAATTGGAAAATACAAAAAAGTAAATATTCAAATACTTGTAAACTGTAGCTAACACTGAGCTTATCTCTGCATGCAGCTCATGGAAAAACAAAGTGCTCTGCTATTCCAGACTGGACAGACTGTCTACAGACATCTGTTACAATGGTGATAGTTATGATGATGATGATGATGATGATGATGATGGTCATGATGATGAGAGGTTTGTACATCCGTTCACCTGGAGAGCCATCGAGGCGCAACTATGGGCTCTGATCCCTCGCTGGTCTGGCCCCAGACTGAAGCCCCTGTCTGGAATGCAATCTGCTGGCCATCTGCAGGCTTCCATGGTTCTGTTTGATATTCAAACAAACACCTGTCAAAAGTCCATGTCTCATCTCACATAGCTCTTGGAAATTGGCAAAAATCTCAACTTCTTCCTCACTCCAAAAAAAGAGGGTAAGCGGGGCAAACGTGGGTTTTTATTCCAACCATCTGTGTGCGTGTTAAATATAGATTTTTATGGAAGGCTCAAAGGACTAGTTCTACTTTCCAGTAAAATGTCAAAGAATAATAGGCCATTCAAGGTGCTGCATTCACTGAGGTGTTTGCACAATAAATGATTTCAATTTCAATTTGTTTTTTCTTCTTAACATCAGCTGGCAATGCTGATTGAAGTGTGGATTTACAGTTACAATGTGATGAAGCCTAGCACTTTGAGGGATGTTTTAGGATGAAGGAATAGTCATGCAACCCATCTTTTTTTTAATCTATCCTTTTCTTCCTCCTCTTGCTCCTCCATTGTTTTCCACATCTCTCTTTCTCTCTCTTCATCTTTCTTTCCGTCTCTCTCTCTCATATTGAGATGAAGGGCCTGCTGTCGGATGATGGGGTTCTACTTGGCAGCCGTCCAGGTCCCACATCTGCCCAACTGCTGTTCTTCTCCTTCTTTTTTCCCAACAGCCCCCTACAGTATTGGTTCAGTTGTCGACCCATTTCAGGGTCTCTCTCAAGGTCTGCAGATGTGTTTCTCAGAGCAGCAGTGATGGACTCTTGCAGAGATTTCATGTGTGAGTGACTAATGGCACAGAGACATCTCTGAAGGCATTGAGGAATGGATTTATCCAATGTCATTTATCACACTGCCTGTCAGTGCCAATATAAATGTCAGATGGAAGGCACACGCTGCCCTTTCAGTGGAACAGACTGGAATCAGTAGCTCCACAAGACTGAGGAGACAATCTGCTGTGAATCACAAGATAAAATATGTGTACAACATTTGCTAAAGAAAGATTTGTACTTTTAATATTGAATATCAATTCAAACAGCAGTGGCACCAGAAGCATAAGAAGTCATGTATTAAGCATGACTGAGAAAATGTATGCTAGTTTTGAATAAATACAAGGTGAGTAAGAAGAGTGCTGATTTTGTTCCAACATATAAACACATTCAGACAAGAATACAACAATGTCAAGGCCACCTGGTTTCCCCATGTCAGTGACTGTGGCCCATGCAGACCATCTGTGAAGGCTGTATAACTTCAGGCCTCCCATTCTTTCCTCTTGGAAGGATTTTATTGCATGCTTGTTGCATCTGCCACCACTGGGGTTTACAACCCCCTATTCTCCAGTGTGTCATCTCAACAGCCGTTGCTACTATGAGGGTAACCTTGAATTACAAGAGTCACTTATGCATTTAAACATACTATGAAAAGCAATGGAATGTAAAACAGTATCCATCATTCATCTGCATTATTTCAAGAATAAAGGGTATTCCACTGTTTCTGTCAGAAATTGAAAATATGGTGGTGTGAAACCTGTTGAATCACTAGGCATGGTCTCTACACGCCCTCGTCACTTGGTCACAGAACATTGTCTGACGTCATCTCTACAAGATGACCAAGAAAAGACTTTTGCTTCTTCTGAGGGAAATACTACGGAGTTGTCCTGCATGGGCAGGACAATAAACCAAGCGCTAAGATTTATGTAAACATGTGAGGGACTGGTGAGGGAGAAAGAGTGGAAGAGATAGAGGGAGACAGGGAGAAAGGTAGAAAGGAACAAGGAGCTGACAATTAGGGACAACTAATCACCAAGTGTGTAGCCAAGCGCATCCCCCCACTCCGGTGCCAGCGCTTGCACTGTGCTTGAACCTGCAATGAATGCCAACGGCAGATAATTATAAACCCGCAGGGCAGGCCTCCTCTGTGCAGAGGGAGGGATGGAGCCTCAGCCAAGCCTGAACTCCTGACCTTCTTCACACACCAAGCGTCTGTTGTGGGCTTCGGGAGGTGCAAGATGGGTCACAGCAAGCCGTGAGGCAACGGGGACAGAACGAGAGAGAGGCAGGGAGAGGGAAAAAAGGTGGGG
>OOFE01031188.1:0-11414 GCA_900323365.1 Monocentris japonica | reverse complement strand
ACACCTTGTTGAAAGTATGCCACGAAGAATTAAGGCAGTTCTGAAGGCAAAAGGGGGTCCAACCCGGTACTAGCAAGGTGTACCTAATAAAGTGGCCGGTGAGTGTATGTGTGTGTTAGTGTGTGTGTTAGTGTGTGTGTGTGTGTGTGTGTGAGAGAGAGAGAGAGAGAGAGAGAGAGCTCTAAACTGTTCCCTAGACAACATTTTAAATATTGGTGATTTCAATTTATTTAGTGACTGATCTCCTTAGTAAGGCCTTCTCATCGCTTCTCAACAGACTTGGCTTTACACACCGAATCAAGCTAATCCCTTGCAAATTCTCCGCCTGTCTGTTCTCACTTTCGTATGATCAACCTTCGTTCTGCTGAGCCCGGGGCCTTCCCTTACTCCAACTCAGACAGCACCAGTAGAGGTATCGGCCGCTGGGATCCCAGTCTAGGACTCCTTCTGACTCCTTCCTGCCCCTTGGCTGACCAAGTCCCATCTACCCTGTTTGCTTTTTCCTTTCTCATTGTCGGTATCCTATGTGGTTATTTGCTCCAGTGCCTATTGCACACCCAGCCGTCCCGGTGGGGAGATCCCTCTCTGAACTGCCCCAGGCAAGGTCTCTTCCATTTTTCTGTCCATTTTTCTTGAGAGTGTTTGCTTGTCCTCTCTGAAGGCTGGTGGTGTCGGTTAGGTTAGGCATGTTTCTGTCTGTTTCCTGCGTTCTGCCTCTGTTTCCTGTTATAACTTTGCTTATCTTGTTTTGTGTTTTATCATTGACTGGCTGGTTCTCTTTAAAGTCGTCTGAGACATTAAGGGCTATAAAACTTGACTTAACTATGAGTGGCATTACAATGTACAAAAATGGCTAATTTGATCATAGTTTTCATTGTTTACTGTTATTTCCTCCTCCCCCAATTATGACAAGACAGTTATCAATATAAATAAATCAAAATCTCTCCATGCTTCTTCTTTAATCGGGGTCCCAAAACTGACATCCTTCACATAAAAACATTTGAAAGCTCTTGCTCTGTGTTATGCTGCTGCACCAATCCACTCAGAATCAATACAATACTAATAATAACACAAATAATGAATCTAAAGTGTATCCATCATGCCTGCAGCCGCTGTTGCAGATGAGCAACACCACAACCAATGACTGAGCAATGTAGAAAACAAGTCCTTTTTCCTGTCAGGCATCACTTAGCCTTCACCGCAGCACCACTATTAGCCGTGAAACAGAAACTCAGTGGCAGATCCATTAGCTCACTGCTAGGCTGACGATGCAAATAACACACATTGCTTTCATCACGCAAAAACACCCATTTGAATTGCAAAGCTAGTCAGTCCTGCTCTACTTTCAACAAAGACCCCAGCTGCTTTGAATTCTGGGGAAAGGGCTGTTTTGAATTTTCTGTCTTATTCTCTTGTTTAACCATTTGCCAAACTCCTGTCTCCAGTCTGGGGTAACCAGTGTGTGTGTGTGTGTGTGTGTGTGTGTGTGTGTCCGAGTGACTCGCTTGTACAACTCAGTGATTCAACTGTGGAGGAAGATGACGGGTCCCCGAACGGCGTCACCAGACTGGCAGACTGTCCTGCTGTCAAAATGAGTAAACACAACACTTCTGACTCCATCTCATATCTGAATCTGGGTCACCATCTGTAGCGTTCGTGTCTTAAGAAGGCTATATACTGTATGTATCACCATTATATATAAGGATCATATAGGAGGATTTTAGACAGAAAATCCTCTCTCTTTCTCTCCTATGACCATATGTTTCCTCCCAATTCCCCCTCAATCAGTTCTAGGGCTTGCTAAAGGAGATTATTTACCTGAAACACCACCCCCCCACACCCATACATAGAAATGGCTTTCATAAGAAATGACCTAAACCAGTGGTTCCCAAAGTGGAGGCAGAGGACTCCTGGGGTCCTGGATAGACAGGCTTATCCATTAAACGTGGCTCAATGAGAGAAGAGAGTATCAAAACAGATCAGATCAGTGTAAATTATGTCCTAAAACATTCCTCAGATAGGGGGCCCCTGGACAAAATCTTACCAAGCAGGGGCCTGTGGCTTGACACTTACCTATTCACAAGTCCTTCATATGAAAAACAATGGGAACACCTGCTCTAAGTAATGGGGGAAATGTGATTATACCCAGAGCCAAAAGGGATCTTGAGCTAAATGTTGTAGCATGTAGAAAGATCCAGTCTGCCCCCTAGTGATCTAAATAACACATAACACTGCACTCAGCAGAAACTGAGCTGCATCAGACCAGCCTTATTTAGGTTCCAGGGATATCCAAGGGTCCTTGAAAGCATTCCAGGGGTCCCCCAAAAAAGGAACAGTTTAATTGCACTAGTATTTCATTCATGAGACATTTAGCACAATCAGAGAATACATAAGGAGGAGTAGTTTGTTCATAGGTTTGACTGTACCCCCCATTCCATATTAAATCATAACCAACCACAAAAATCTTCCTTCCCTGAGTCAAAATCATATCAAGTTGGGGCTCTGTTGCCTAACGCGTACCTACTTGGGGGTGCTTGATGTGAAAAAGTTTGCAAGCCCTGATGTTACATCAGAGATGTACAGGGTCACATGGAACTTGTATTAAACCTGATGGTGTAACTAATACTGATGCATTTAAAAGTGCATTGTGCATTGGACGAGGCTATCCAATATAGTCCTGTATTCTCAAAGCAACTTGTCACTAAGATTTCACATTGTTTCCAGGGCTGCTGGTCCTCTGTGGGGTTATGGCTTGTCAGATATACTGATGCTGCCTTCATGTGCTGCCGGAAATATTGTAATTACGACATATGGCATATGAACGACCCAACGAAGTTGTAAGAACAACTGGGCGGATAGCATGTGTCAACAACTGATCATAAAGGTGATGTACTTTACTCTGTTCCTCTGTTTCCACTTGGTTCAACTTTGTGCTGCCATACATGCACAGCAACCTTAGTGAATTAATAAATTACTGAATAATAAATTAATGCAAACATCAGTTGCATTGCTGATGCACATTTTCTCCTCTTTATTCTGCCACTGCAGCATAAAGTAGCTCTGTGCAGCTTTTGTTACCGACCAAAGGCACCTTGAACAATTATAGGTAATGCGTGATACATCCGCTTCGAACGCTTCTGAACCTGGAAGCGGGGTTTTACGAGCAGCGCCTGAAGGTAGCACGGGTGTGAGGCTGACAACAGGGAGAAAGGAAGTGCCGCTGCTGCCTATTGCAACATCGCTGCCACGTCTGAGGAGAGGAGCCTCTGCTGCAGCGGGTCTCTGGACCGGGATGGGCCGGTGTGGGTGAGGAGGGGGGGGGACTGACTGAGGAAGGAGAGGAGAGGAAGGAAATAGGAAACACGTAGAGCCACAACACAACACTCCCCTCACAGATAGCGGACCGAGACTGTGTGGCTGTGGGAGAAGGAGGGGGATCTCTCTCCCTGAGTGACTGGTCCCGGAGGTTCATACTGGATGTCTTTTGTTTAGCCCGCTGCTCTTCAGACGTGGGTTTTGGGGTGTTTTTTGCATGTGAAGGCGAAGAGAGAAGGCGGGTTGAGGGGTTAGAGTGGTGGCGGTCACCCATGCTAAGCTCCGGGAGAATGGAGGAGTTCGTGACCGAAGAGGAGGAGCCGTGGTACGACCAGCAGGACCTGGAGCAGGGTAAGACCAGACACCATCCTCCCCGCCTGCAGCATCCCCCATGTCAGCTGGCCTCCACTAACAAAGGCTCCTTTTTTCCCATGCAAGACGACGGCCGGGATGCCATTTAGACGTCTTTCTCCTCCTTCTAAACGTAGTCACTTAAATCTTTTAAGAGATCCATAAGGTGCAGCATGTGCTACTTGGATAACAATACGTTGAAAGCATGCCAACCAGGGCCCGTGCTACGCAGGAAATCTGCTGTCAGTGTCCATGGTCGCAGGTTCAAATCCAATGTAACAATATTATCAAGCTGTAATCAAGGGTAAACCTACTTAAACACATATATCTGCCTCACCTAGACTGATGGTGTACGTAATACATATAGTACGTAGTATCAAACTGATGTTAGTTATATGAGGATGGGGGTTTTAAAGGGAAAAGGGTATAAATTAATGTTTTTCTGATACATGATTTTGTTGCTTTTGGTGGTTGTTTGCCTTATGTCTACTGGGAAACTGGAGGTCATAGTTTGCCCACCTTGACATCACTTGCTATAATAAAACAAAATGCAATGGAACACAACACAACACTAAGTTGATCATTCCCAGATCAACCTAGTAGGCTGAGTGTTGATATTTTCCTTCAAAAGCAGAACCAGTGGCTTGAACATGCAGCATCCCCTTCAAAAGATGATGATATTTTGTCAAATTTTCAAGCGTAGTTTGATGTTAATGCAAAAGTAATTTCACTGTGCGATCTGTGCCAAATGGCTCCTGAAAAGTCAGCCAGTTTGCCTGTAGATGAGGAGTATTTTTGTTATGTTGCAACTCAGGGAGGCTAATGCCAGATTGGCAATCACATCCTAAGATGGGTCTCGGATTGGTGTCACGCATTGTGCATTATTACGCTTTGAATTAAAGCTTATCAGCCATTTAGTATGATAGTTAAAATCACTGCCTACTCTAACCTAGCATCATAACATCTGGGGTAAGCAAAGTCAGTGCAGATGGAAATTTCTTATTTCTTTATTACATTCAGGCCAAATTATTTTCCAAATATGACTTGTCATCACACGTACAGACTCCCTCCTACCCGCCTGCGCTGCTGGCTTCATTTCCTGTCTCTCTTAATCTCCCTCTCACTTTGTCTTTGTGCCAAAGCAGTTATTACATATCTGCCAATGGAGGCGAAACGGTGCTGATGCGGTGATTTTACTCGCTGCATGCACATACGTGCACATGCACGCGTCATGAGGTCATGATGTGGCAGGTCTATACAGTAACACGGCTTCTTTCTTCCCTCGGCACGAACCCGCACATCAGTGGGCCTGGAGGTAAAAATAGATTTTCAGTAGTGGCTGATTTGCTTGCTCTTCATCCTGGGAGGAAGAGAGTGAGGGAGCCAAAACAGACAGCAGTCGAAAGGACTCAGAAGTGGCATGCACAAAAAAAAAAAAAAAAAAGAACAATTTTTCAGCAGTTTCTTTGTATTTTGTGTGACCTCTGTTTCTGACCTCTTGGAGCAGGTGTTTTGTAAGACTGTAATCGTTTCAAAGTGCTGACTGACAGACTGAGCTCATCTTTAGACGCCTGATACTGCCAGGTGCCACAACGGCATCAGAGAGAGACACCACTGGAATTGTATTACCTTCTGGTCACATTGGACTCAGTGGCTGCCTGACGTTTTATTAGGATCACTGACCGACCTGAGCACTGTGGGAGAAAAACAAAACCATCATTTGGAGGGTTTCATTCCAAAATGCCATCTATCCATTTTTTTTGTCAGACTAGATGACAGATTTCTAATGGCAGATTTCTGATTTTTTTTTTCTTCACTTGTGAAGAATATGGAGATTGTGCAGATGTCGGACTTGGAAAGCCGAGTCCTGCCAAATGGTTAAAGATGGTTAGAACGGTGTTACGGCTCACATTTCAACACAAAGAAATTAAAAGGATGTGAACATGTTAATAGGGTGTTTCTTTGTCTGGCCCTATTGTCAGCTAGCCAGAGGCTCTGCTGGCTCTGGTCCAACAGACAAATATGTGGCCGTACCAGCTGAGGCTTGTTGGCCAGTCTCACATCTGATGAGAGGCTTCCTCGGCTGTCTACATTAGTTAGGATTCTACATAGAGCTGTAATGACTCAAAGAACCCTCTGATTGGCTGAAGTTCAAGCCTAAGGAACCATTTTCTGGTACTACATGGAACAACCTTTCTTGGGTCTGCCTGTAGTCCTCAGGGTGGGTCTACAACACAGATCAGCTAGAAGAGAGGAAAAGGAGAGGTCTTGTTTTTTCCACATTCCTATGAATCTCATGGGCGATATGCACCGACCAAAACTACACCGCTGTCGGAAGAGATCTTTATTCCCCACATGCTTGCAGTGCAAACGTGTGCACAAATGCAATTTTGAGCTCTCGCACGCACACAACCGGCTGCGACTGGTTTGCTAGAACAGGAGCAAACAGAGAATAGTCTGTAGCGAGTATTGACTGGTGAAGTTGTTCAGTAGTGCAGGGAAATGAGATTGGCTCGCTTCCCTTCACTCCCACTTTCTCTCTCCCTTCTCCTCTGTTGTTTTGCTCTTGTCATTGCTGCTTCCAGCTCCATGTTCCCTTTCCCTGCCTGATAGATGGCTACTGACACGTAGCCAGCGTTCGGGTTGTCTGGTTTCCTTGGTGGTTTTTGGTTCAGGATTTATCAGATTGCCCCACGCATTGGAGAGGCTTCGAAGTGGTTGTCAGAGGTCCCCAGCCAAGGCGGCCCACAGTCTCTGCTTACGTAATCCTCTTGGCGATGATTTATGAGAGCAATGCTATCCAGGTGGCATTATAACTCATTGCTTTACCGGCCAGGAAGTCACAGCCTCAGATAAAAGTCATTCTCAGAGTGTAGCATTTCTTTTTAGTAGGGTAAAGTGGTAATCGTGAGTGCCTTGCTGTGGCGTTTCTTCACTGCACTTCCCAGAGATCACCTGTCCATCAAACAGTGTGTCCAGTACTGTGACGTCTTTTTCCTTGGATTTCCTGTCTGAAGTTTGAATTTCTCTTTTCTTCGTCTGTTCAGCCACGGTGGCTATCGCTGCTCATGCTAACTACCCAGTTCTTCTTCTATTTATTCCAAACAAACCGCGTTGTTGCTGTTGGAAACGTGAAGTGCATCACTTCTTGTACGCCAGAAGATTTTTCCTAGGAAAGACCTACCTGACACCGGGTGTTTAGCACAGCAAAACAACAGACATTTATTTATATGAAAATGTTGCAGATTATTACTTTAATGGGTTTAATGTCTTTGTTTCCGTGTTATAATGTAGGAGGTGCCAGCATGGTGCAATTCATAGTAGCCTTTCAATATTTCTATTTGATGGAAAAACATGCCATAGGATGCTAAAGTTCGTCATGAAGGGGTCTGGCTGCTCTCACACAATCTTATTCCACAGTCGGGTACAGCTTTGGACTATTCCCACGGAGCAGGGATCCATTGAGTTGTACCTGAGCTGTTGATGCCAGGGGCCCCACAGGAATTGATTAAGCTGTCAGCAGAGGCAGGTTTGTGAATTAGCCCATGTGGAGGAGCTGGCAACAGCATGCTTAGCTCACTTCTCATTAGTCTAACTGAGGGGAGAAGAGAGAAGACAGGAGGGCCAGATAAGGGGAGCACGGTGGCAAAGCATGCAGTGCTTAACAAAATCAAGCATGTGCAACAAAAGTCTTGGAAGGATCCTTATCTGTGGTGTATACTGTAGTGGCATTGCAGTTGCGTCACAAATCTGGATGTAGGTCAATTCAATAATGTCCTAAGTAAAAGTGAATAGTCTTATAGAAAACTGTCTTGTCTTTAGTCTCTACTCCAAAACACTAACACTTTGTTAGCTAGCTAACTAGCCTAATTTAGCAAAGCAACGTAGCGCGTGACTACTAGCCACTGCTAATGCTACCACTAGCTTCTACTAGAAAGACAGTGACGGTTAGCTGACCAGTTAGCTAGCTAACAAGCTGACATTATCTACACACAAAATGGATCAGATGTATCAATGATAAAATAACACCACAGAAATGAACCATTTCTATTGGATTCTGTTGAGACGGCCAAATTATACATTTAGAAACATAAACAACTCTTCTCAGCTGTTGTTGCCCTCCAATATGGCCGCCAGAGGGTGTGTTACGTCACCTGAAAGCCCTCTATATATAGTATATGTGTGTGTGTGTGAGCTACTGGCTCGTCGTTACTCTTGTTATTCCATGTTCAGGCCGTGACACAAGTAAGTTCATGGGTCGCTGAAAGGAGCTAGTGCCCCAGTATCACTCCGACTGATCACTATTGATTTCTGAAGACAGACCCAGGCCTATCAGAGACGACCTTATCGACTGTTCCCTCTTTCTTTCTCAGAGGTCCCAAAGCGCTCCTCGGTGACTCAGCCCCGACAATATAAGCTATGAATACTGCTGACTCAGAGCGCAGTCAGAATAGAGAATGACTCATTTTACCTTGGAAGTGCATTAACAGCCTGGCACAAATAAAGATAATAAAGAGCGGTGCTATAAAAGCAAAGCAACAGCTGGTGTCAAAAGTGGCTTGGTTTTGCCGTGACCAAGGACACTGCAGTACAGTACTCTTAACAATATACTCTTATTTGATCCCAGCATCTTCTTGTCTCTCCAAACAATCTTAGCACAAATGTCTGACCTTCATATCAGAGGGGAGGGAAGGTCCTGCGGGGACATATGCTGCAGAGCGAGGAGTACTGTCTCTCTATCTCCTCCTCCTCCTCTCTCCATAGTTGAACTGCTTTATTGCGGACGGAGACAAAGTGGTGGACCCTTTTCTGTTCGCAGACCCTTGCCTAAAATAGAACAGTGTGCTCCATTAATGGTGACAGCAGGTGATGAGAATGTGCGTGGCTGCCAAGGTAGCCGCCGCACTTCTTCGGGTAATTAACTTCCTTCTTTCTTCTTTTCCTCCTGCTCTAAATCCCTCCGATGACTCTCTTATTTCTTTTACCTCATCTGTCCCTATTTTCCTTCTCCTCTTTGGCCATCTTTCCCTGTCCTGTCTTTTATCTCCCTTGGCCTTCTCTCTCAATATGTCCCTCCTTCTCCAACTTCCTCTTCCCTGTGTCTCGCCACGTCTTCCTCTATTTCGCTGTCCTTCCCCCTAGACCTCCACTTGGCGGCGGAGCTGGGGAAGACTCTGCTGGAGAGGAACAAGGAGCTGGAGGACTCCCTGCAGCAGATGTACATCACTAATGAAGAGCAAGTGCAGGAGATTGAGGTATGGATGACAAAAAACTGCAGCCTGTCATGATTGAGGCAGGACAAGAAGCAGAGAGAAGGGATTTATTCTTAATTCTATCCTATTTTTCATTGCTGTATCCTATTATTTATCCTATATATCTGAATTAGTTCTGCAGTGGAAAAAGAGGATCATTCTGGTGGAATAGAGATGCAATCAAGGTTTCCAGGACACTAAATCCCACACTGTCAGAAAAAAAGATAGATTTGGATTAAGGTCATGGCTTGAGGCTCACGGCTCTTGCCTGAGGAGCCTTAACCTTTAATCTTACTGGTTTGTCTACTGTGTTATCTTATAAAAAAGCATGTATCCATATTTGTCCCACAGTACCTGTCGAAGCAGCTGGAGGTTCTGCGGGATATGAACGAGCAGCATGCTAAAGTTTACGAGCAGCTGGATGGGACTGCCAGAGAACTGGAGCTCACCAACCACACCCTTGTGACGGACAGCAAGGCCTCGCAGCAAAAGATAGAGAGGTGAGCGAGCAGGCTTCCTTTCGTCCCTTCCTTCCTTCCTTCCTTCCCTTGGTTTGTAGCCACTGCGCTCAGAGAAATCAGTGTGTTATCCTCATATAAAATGTTCACTTAAAAGAATGAGGTCACACTCAACAAGTAATATTTATCGTTAAATGGACCTAAGGTGATAAGAACTGATATTAAACTTGGTCTTAGCCAAGAGGCCGAGAAGCGACGCATTCCAAATGGTATTCCTTTCCCTGCCCTTCCTTCCTCACCCTTTGCGCTTCCTCCTGGTTCCTCCAGGTTGACGGGGACCATTGACAACCTGCAGAGCCAAGTGGAGTCTCTCTCAGGGCAGGTGGAGCAGCTTCGCTCCATGGAGCAGCTCCGAGTCAAGAGGGAAAAGAGGGAACGACGCAAGACCATCCACTCCTTCCCTTGCCTGAGGGAGCTTTGCACAGCGCCCAGGTCTGATCACATTGTTTTGCTTTATCATTAAACAGGAAATTATATTATGTTTTTAAGAAAAAAATAATTAATGCTTTTCTGAAAATACAATTGATTTTTTATTTTATTTTGGTGGTTGTTTTCCTTATGATGATCACTGACTGGAGGTCAAGTTCTGAACCTGCTCATCAAGAACTTTATCCATGGCTGTTGTTTGATCAAACTTTTGGCTTAATATTGACCATTATTGTGCATTATGCCTCAGCCCAGTCTAAAACTGCATTTTTCACAAAGTATGTCAGCAATGTGCAGGTCAATTTCCATTCAGTTAACTATGGGGGTCAGATTATTAAATCCCATCTTTCCAAGATCGTCTACTCTAGCCAGTATTGTGAGCTTACGCATTGCAGGTCCATTACATCACTGAGAATGTATCACATCTGTAGTTGCAAAATCATTATACTCCCACAGAGTAGTGGTTATTAATGTGTGTGTGTGTGTGTGTGTCTTTTGGTCAGTTATGAGGATGGGTTTGTGGTGGGCAGGGCTGAGAGCTTTTCCTTGGATGCGAAGCGTCAGCCGCTTGAAGAAGAGAATGGCCGTCTGAGGGACGCGGTGTCGGCCCTGCGATCAGCTGTCCGGACCGAGAGGGGTCGCAGGGAGGGGGCAGAGAGGGAGTGCCACCTTCTCCTGGGGGAGTTTTCCCGCCTGGAGACAAGGGTGCAGGTAGGGATCCAAACAGTACACATGGTGTCTGAAACTGATGTTGGCTCCCCTGCCAAGGGCTGGTAGAAACATAACCATGATGCAGTAATAACACTAACAATGTAAGAATAAGTAGGGATGAAATAAAGTAACATTCACCAGCTAATGTTAGGCTAGTTAACCGTCCAGGGAGTGGAGAAACAGCAGGAAATGTTTACAGTTTAAAACTTTGGACATGCTTCTGTAGAGCAGTGTAACAGGCAGCCAATCAGGAGCCTGTTTGATACAGAGCCATTGTATTGCTTTGATTTGATTGGCTCATGGTCAGAGACCGTATGTGGTGGGCAGCAGGGACAAAGTTTGAGAAAAGGCAAAGACAAAAGACTGTATATCTGAGGCATTTATGAAAAGTTACCAGCTAGTGATGCAGGCAACCCATATTGATTTATCCACCAAGGACAAACTGTACCAGCTTTTGGTGCTTGGTGGCTCTTAATTTTGGGCCCTGCAAATTGTTATTAGAATAGGGAGATATTGTTTATCTGTATGGACAATTGTGGTCGATGTGCTCCCCAACAGGATGCTGAGAGCTGCCAGGCGAGGGTACGGGAGCTGGAGGTGGAGCTACAGGAGCTTCAGCAGCTCCGTCGCGCTCGGACTCTCCTGCTGAGCAGCGAGGACGACGGCGTGGCTCTCACCCAGACTCTCCTCAACAGCACCCCGGAGACGGACACTTTCCTGGAAGGGGAGGCGGGAGAGACAGGTGGAGGGGTGAGGGAGGAGACAGAGGGGGGAAGAGGCGTGGGAGGGGAGGCTCTCCCTGCGTCCAGCCCGGTGAGGAAGAGCTGCAGCGACACGGCGC
>OOFE01031183.1:6992-25720 GCA_900323365.1 Monocentris japonica | reverse complement strand
CCAAGCCAGTGCCACTTTCCCTCCTCTCCTCTCTTACATCTCTGGGTTTTACTGTAGGCTGTAAAGTACATTAGATCAGAGACTCTGCTGCCTGACTGAAGGTCAATATTGACTCTCTACAAAACCAGTAAAGAGAGACAGCAGTGTGTTCTCTGAGCCTTGCTGTTTGACATTAGGCCTGATGTTAGCATATACTTTCTCTCAATTTAAAGGATAATACCGTTTTTTTTCAGTTTGTGTCAATCGTTGGAGATATCTTCAGAAGAAGCCATTTAATTTTTTTACAGTATGAAAAACCACTTCCACACTGAGATAGATAATCTATCACAGTAAACATGAAGTCTTAATTTGGTTTTGTCAAAGTTTCTCTCTTTTATCGCTATTTCATTGTGCCCAAGTTGAGTGTTTTCCTATCAGTGTGCGCATTCAGAGACCTCTCATTGGACCAGAGAATATTTCAGGATCTTTGTTTGGATGAGCAAGGGTGGAGGGCAAGCGTGTCACAATGTAAACACAGGAAGTAGACAAAACTTTCCACCAATCGCTGACCTTTGTGACTTTTGTGTAATCCTTTGTGATTACGTTAGAACACCCACAGAAAGAAATGGAAGTCTCTGCCAGGAAATAATCCCACAAACACAAGTTGCCTTACAAAACTTTATTGTCACATCCATGTTTTCTTTTTTGGGGCATCTATGTTAGACAGGACAGCAGTTAATGTTAAGCTAGGTTTGATACTGTAAAGTCTACTTTAAAAAGACCAAAAAAATTGTTAATGTTAAAAAAAAACAATTACTTACGGCATCCATTGCAAAATGATTGGGTGAAACTAGACATAGACAGTAGCAAATAGGCTATATCTCTGAATGACACCAGTATTCTCCTTTAAGCTGCAGGAGGAGAAAAGGGGGGAGGAGGGAGGAAAGGAAGGAGAAAGGCCTGAGGAAGAAAGCTAATCAAAAGAAAAAATCTGTCTCTTGAGGCCCACTGTAGCACCCCATGCATGCACAAACCACACAAACACACACACACACAAACACGTAGATACACACACTCAGGCCACATGCTCTGTATGTTGTCAATCCTATCCTCTATCTGTCTACCTATGTCACCTGCGAGTTTTGGCATGCAGACGTCCTTCAAGTGACAAAAAGCGCAGTCTTGTGTGTCGACATCCCTACCTGGCCTGTTTAGAGGAGCAGGCATGCAAAACTATAAGTCGCTTTGGATAAAAGCGTCTACTAAATGCCTGCAATGCAATGTAAATGTAATGTAATGTAAAACCACACGCACACACACACACACACACCACAGTAACTTTTTTTTTTCTACATTTTGTTTTTTGTCTCACTGTTCTGTCAGTTTCCTTTATTTCTTCCTCCTCTCAGTCTCCTCATGTTAATTTGATTCATCTGCTTTGTTCAGACAGCGACAGTACTAACTGTATGATCTCTGAGGAATATACAGTTGCGAGAAAACATTTCTGAATCCTTTTGAATCCTTGCGTTCCTGCATAAATGGCTCCTAAAATGTGGCCTGATCTTCATCGAAGTCATAACAATAGATAAACACAATGTGATTTAACAAATAACACAAAAAAATTTGCTTTTACATGTTTTTATTAAACATATTGTTCAATAAAAAAAGAAATTTCAGAGGACCTCTGGAGAAGAGTTGTTATGGGTCATAAGGCTGGAAAAGCTACAAAAGCATTTCCAAAGTTTGGCCTTCAACAGTCTACAGTCAGACAGATTGTATACAAATGGAGAATAATTCAGTGCCATTGCTACTCTCCCTAGGAGTGGGCGTCCGGCAAAGATCACAGCAATAGCACGCTGCATAATGGTCAAGGAGGTGACAAAGAACCTGAAGGTAACAGCTAAGGATCTGTAGGCATCTCTTGAACTTCCTAACATCTGTGTCCACAAGTCTACAATAAGAGTGGTGTTCATGGGAAGATAAAAAGGAAGAAACCACTGCTCTCCACAAAAAACATTGCTGCCCATCTGAAGTTTGCCAAGACCACCTCGATGTTCCACAAAGCTACTGTGAAAAACATTCTGTCGACAGATGAGACAAAAATTGAACTTTTTGGCAAACGGGCACAACGCTATGTTTGGAGGAGAAAAAACACTGCATACCAACAGTAAAACCTCATCCCAACCGTGAAGCATGGTGGAGGGAGCATCATGGTTTGGGGCTGCTTCACTGCCTAGGGGCCTGGACGGCTTCAATCATGGAGGGAACAATGAATTTCAAATTGTATCAGGAAATTCTACAGGAGAATATCAGGGTAACGCACCATGATCTGAAGCTTAACAGAGGATGGGTCATGCAGCATGACAATGACCCCAAACACAAACGCAACAGAATGGCTTAAACAGGAAAATTCACATTTTGGAATGGCGAAAGTCAGGGTCCTGATCTTAACCCTATTAAAATGTTGTGGCATGACCTGAAGCAAGCCGTTCATGCAAGACATTCCTAAAATATCAATGAACAGTTCTGTAAGGAGGAATGATCCAAAATACCTCCTAACCATTGTGCAGGTGTGATCAGCAACTATGTTTGGCTGAGGTTATTGCTGCTAAAGGAGGTTCTACCAGTTACTAAATCTTAAGGTTCTCATACTTTTTCCATTACAAGCTGAATAGAAAGGAGAATGTGTTCAGTATTGGCACGTAAAAATGCAGTTTTTAGTGTGGTATTTGTTAAATCACATTGAGTTTATTTTTATGACTTAAGACAAATATCTAGCCAGCATACGCTTAAATCCCAAACATCGCACCATTTTACTTTTTACTGACTCCAAATTGACTTTTATTATTGACCCCCCATTTTGGCTACTTGGTTCAAGGTGCAACCATCTGGCAAGTGCATCTATGGATGCTGTAGGAATTCCATCTTCAGGGCTTCTTGATTGTTGACCTGTTGCTATTGATCTGCCTGATAATCTCATATTAACAATGTCTGTTATTAACAATGTCTGCTAGCTGCACGTCTGTTTAATTTGTGGTTGCTATATTAGCAGAGTAATCGACTGTCCTGTAGCATTAGTGGTTTCTACATCAGCAGCTGCTTGCACTAGCTGTTGTTTCTGGCTAGTCTCCCTATGGTGGTTAAAAACTCTTCAGTGGTTTACTCACTATTTCACATGAGACCTTGGCCTGAACCTGGTATGTGACACACACACGCATAGTTATACTTAAGGAGGTTAACGGGAGAGGAGCTACTGTTGCTTACCTCAGACATTTATGGTAGTAAGAAATAATGTGTGTGCACGGATGTGTGTGTGTGTGTGTACTGCAGGTGGTACAGTTCACATACTCATGTGCTGAACTACTCCAGGACAGAAAAACAGCCATCAATCAACCTGACCAGGCTGCCTCTTGGTTTGGTTGTGTTTGGGTACTTCCTAAACCACTGGTGGTTGGATGGAATATTTGAGGTCTCAGGTAGCTGACCACTGTTTCCACCCACATTGTTTACCTGCTCACAAGATGTTTTCTTTTGCAAACAGGAAGTTCTAATCATGGCAATAAGTGCACTCTTTTTTTAACCAGGGCTAATGTGACCAACTGAGCAAGCGGATGTTTTGTTAACACCAGTGCTTTCTGGACAAAAGAGAGGCAGTAATCTGTATTAGAATCACCATATCAGGGTCAGGTTATGTTCTTTGCCCCTGGCCCTTACTAGGATGACATAACAAAACCACAAAACCAAAACATATGTGTGCCATTTGTGAGTTATTCCACGGGCCTCCTTTTTGACTGGTGACTACTAAGTGACATGTTAATGTTCAGTAGATGGTGTTCACTGAAGGAATCCCCTTCAGCAGAGGTCATCCACAGTTCATTGTAGTTCAGTGTCAGAAGTTCTTTCTCCTGCTGTGTCCTCAGCCATGTGTAGAATGGGCCATCTTCAAAGACACTGAAGTATGAGCTTCCAACACAAGGCATCAGTAACTTCCATGGAAACGTTGTTACGTTACAGTCATTTAGCAGACGCTTTGATCCAAAGTAACATGCAAAGGTACTTGACACTATGTGGGGATCGAACCCACGACCCTGAGACTGAGCTGTCCAGGCCAGACTTCAACTGGAAGAGTAACGAGGGAAGCTGAAGAGTCAGTGGATGGTAACTACGACTTCCACGAAAGGATGAACTCTCTTAAAAAAAACTGCAAAAGGATAGGGACACAACATTGTACAGATTTCCTTTTTCTATGTCAGCATTTATATGGCCAATCTCTTTTTTCATGTTCTTCAACCGAGCAGGTCAGCGCTTTTGCTGTGAACTATTTACATAAGGCTCCAGTGCACGCACACACACAAACACACTCCCTCAAAGCTGGCTCTGTGTTTTCTGTGCTGTCTGTGACTTAGATTTGATCTGATTCATGTTCTCATCCTATGCTGCCCTGCTAGTCCCACTGGGGACATGTTTGAGTTGATGCCTGCAACAATACAGCCTTAACACCACCAGTATGTGTGTGAGTAAGAGAGAGAGAGAGTCAGTTTTATATATGTGTGTGTGTGTGTGTGTGTGTGTTGTATACGTCGGTGAATGCATGTTTTAATGTTACACATCAAGACTGATCTTGTGTTTTCACTATCAATGCTGCACAGATTTTCATTCCAGGTCATCATCAATTAGGGCTTAGATGTAGCCTGGGATTCAGCTACATTACATAGAGTCTAGCCAGGTTGTGCCTCACTGTATGTTTTCACATCACCCAAAGGGATCTTTGAATTTAATGGGGCAATAAGTAAGATTTTTTACTGCCCCATAGCACAAATGTCCTTAATACATAATCTGCGGGGGGTTGATAGGGCGATTGATCAATACCGATGATTACTTTGCCAGATGCTGAGATTTCTGACTTTTAAAACTCAGTTTCCAGACCGTACTCTGCTTTGGAATAAAAAACTCCCCGCCGATGATAATTTCAAGACACTCCCAGTTTCCTCCCCACCCATTGGCTACGTCAGCTACGAACGCTATAAAGCCTCGTTCTGGTCACCGATAGAGGTCATAGATTACTCTATGCACCTTTAATTTGGGATAAGCCACAGTATTCTCAATAATGACAGGGTTGGTAGAATCCCAGTGGGCTGAAATATTAGCTGAATACGGCCCAATCATATTCCAAGTAGTGGCATTAATGCAGGATGTGAATTCATATTCCGTTTCACTCAGCTCACAGTGACTATAAATAGCCAGTTTGTTGGGTTTCTTAACCGAGTGATGTCATTTGTCAATTTTTCATAACTGTAACCTTGTATAACCACAGTTTGGTGCCATGTCTGAATGACTTAGCAGTAGTGCTTCCAGTAGGTGCACGTGAACACTGGAGGAGACGCGTAAGCTCACCGATGAAAATATCTATAAAGAAGTCATCAACCCCAGCTTACATTACACCCAGAGCCCTTTCCTGTCCTCCCCCTCTCTCTGTCTCTCTCTGCCTCCAGAAGCAGTAACGATGAGCGTGCTGAGGGATGAACTGTCAATGAAGATGCCTTTGCTAAAACCCCCACATAGTTTCCACTTTCGATAAGCTCTCCATTGCTCAGTCTCTCCGTTGCAGATACTTTTGTCCCCATTCTTCTTACTCCCTCACTCCAAGTGTCTGCGGTCTGCCGCTCCCTCCTTTTCTCCCCTTTAATCAGCTGTGGGGGAAAAAAGGTGTTTACATCAGGCTAATGGAGCGAAGGACCTGAATCACTTTAATCCCGGCTCTTACTGCACATTGCCACTTGCTGCAGCACACAGACTGTCTTGACTGAATACACGTGTAGTGTAGTGTGCACTCTGCATACATAAGGGGAAGATTTACAGTATTATTACAATTTGACAGTCCCAACACTCCTCCTCTCTCCTTCCCTCTGTCTCACCCCTTTCCTTTCCTTTTCCCTCTTTCCAGTTTTGTAATAGTGGTTATTCCAGATGGGTTCACTGGGTTCTGCGGCTCAGTCTGACTCAGACAAATGTGTCACTGTGTTAGCACAAGCCAGTTAGCATCCACGCCGAATTGACTCCCAGGCATTTCAGCTAGCTGATCATTTAGCCTCCCAAGGTTTATAGAGTGCAGTGTTATATCGTTAAGTCTGTGACCAGACCACACAGAGCAAGCGAGGGTGTCCGTGTCCTCATTAAAGCTCTGTCTGGGCACACCAGAGACAACCGATATACACGGCAGATAAGACACTTAGGAGCTCACTCAGATTTACAGCCCCAGCCTCGGGGAGCGAGAAAACCAGAGTTCATATGCCTGGCAGCCAGACGAACAGACTGAGGACAATCGGTAATTTAAAAAGGGAATTACGTGAAAGAGTGTGTGTGTGTGTGTGTGTGTGTAGAGGGGGTTGTGGGGGTAGAGACTGAATTGACCAAGTGTTTGGCTGATAGACAGAATTAATATTGGTTGTTAGGACGTTATACAGAAGGCGAGACAGAAGAGAGCGAAAGGCCAGAGGTGGTGAATGAGAAGGATAGAGTGGAAGAGATGTAAAGGGGACGAGGAAAAGGGGAGTGGGAGAAATGTGAAACAACATAGAAATGACAGGGATCTTGTACATGTTGTATGTACTTCCAAAAAATGTCACCAATACAGACATGTCGATGTCGCCGCTACTGTTGCAATGATGAAAAAATCGACGGCATCAGAAATTCCACGCTCTTGATTGGTTGAGCGCAGTATCAGAGCACCTCAAAAAAAATGTGTTCTGAAAACAAGCTTATGAAATACTACACTCGCTGTCAAAAGCAAACCACAGTTTTATGCCAAATGTCAAAGTTTCTTGTCAACACCAGATATCAGCCTCCCCTTAACCCCAACTTGATCTCTCACCTCGTTCACATAAATAACCCTCCCACAGGATCAAAGGTCAACTTTGTCTTATCCAGTCCACTCTTTCTCCATATCTCTTTTCTTTCCCTATGATTTACATCTACAGTATTAAAGCCCCGGCATCCTCCTCCTGAAAAAACACAATGTCTTAATTGCTTTGAGTAAATTTGAAGTGGCGAGGGCTTATTTGGTGTGTTCAATGTCAGGTTTTGCAGACCCCAGCGTGTAGGCCCACCTAGTGTGACACTGCACCTCGTAAAGAAATCAGCCCCGAGTTTTGGGAAAGGCTTTTCTCCCTGGGAGGGTGTTGGGTTTCACCACCAGTCTGTGGATTCAGTCACACTGAAACAAGCAATGCTAACAAAGACAAGGCAATTTAGGCACCTGAAAGAGGATACGCACACAGACACACACACACACACACACACACACACACACACACTGCAAAGTTTCTCTGCTTTCAATCACACATACACTATGCCAACTGTATGCACATACAATCCCCCGTCCTTTTCTCTAGATTAACATCTGCCTCATTAAACATGTTTGAGGATTTTCTGTTCGATTTGACAATTCCTGAGGTGAGTTTTTTTTACATCCCCCTCACACTCCACTATGAGCTCCACATGTAAGTGAAAGTTGAAATCTACATTTTTTGGACCTTTTCCAGTTCAACAAAGTAAGCCTACCTATGAGGTAGCATTTAAATCTTTCACCATTCTCGTTCCCTTGGCTCTACCTTTTACATACAAAATACAGGTTGCACACACACTCATACGCAGACACGCATGAGGGAGGGAGACCTGGGTTCCCCATATTGGCAGGCCTCTGCTCTACTGAAGTGTCCCTGAGCAAGACACTGGATCCCTACCAGCTCCAGTGGTGCTGCTCTGTAGCTGACCCTGACCTCTGACCTCCCTGTGGAGGGAGCGAGCAAAATGAGAAATTTGTCATGGGCATCGACAGAATATCACATTATTTCACATTCAAGGGGGCTGCCATTGGCTTGAGGAATCTAAGAATCAAAGACAATTGGCTTCATTTGTCAAGCAATATACTGACAAATTAGAATTGAAAACCTTTTAACGATTTCAATTAAATTTCAACTGCAAAGCGGCCACTATCTACCCTTTACAAATATTGACATGCATGTTGTATTTTTACAGACACAGAAATATTATGCAGTAAATGATTTTATGCCTTGTGACTTGCTCTTTCCAGGAATCCAGTCAGTGAATTATCACAGATCTTTATTACTCGTGCGTCTCAGGGGAAATCAGTGGATTTTGTTGTTTTTCTATTTAATGTTGTTTAATTGCTGGAAGGGATTTATAGATAAATTGGTACAGTAACAGGCCCAATATCTTCTTTCTTCCTTTCTTTTTCTGATCTTACAACGTAGGAATGTTTTTTCCTCTATTCAGGCCTGATGGCCTCTGCTCTTCCCCCTAATCCAGTATATATGAAATGGCAGAGATTTTCATTAGCTTGGAGAATACAGCATTACTCACATGTCTTAGGGGAAATACTTTTTCTATTGTTTGTTGATCAAATGGTGAAAGTTAATGATTCACATTTACCAGAAATCAACCATATGATGACATCGAGTTTCAATATTGAAGGAACTTTTCAAAACCTTATTGAAGGACTTTCAGGAGAACTTTTGTTGCTGTTAAATGGATGTCGAACAAGAAATGTGTCCAGTTTCCCAGCTTCATTATTTCCTCATCATTTGCTTTCTCTGCCCCCACACCCCACTCTCACCCTAATGATGTCACTGGGTGGGTCCATTATTCCTGTTGGGGTCACGGTGTCAGACTTCTCATCCATGGAAGGAGAGGATCACTGGAGCAGAAGTGTGTGGGTGTCTGTGGAAACGAGGTGATTAGAGGCGGAGTGCAGAGATAAAATGATTTCAACAACAATGACTTCTCTGGTGTAATGATGACTTGTGACTCTTGAGCCAAGGTCGTCTACTCTGTTTAGAAATAAAAAACATGTTCATTTACAGTCTACCTTTAGCAGGAAATACTTTCATCGTTATGAAAAAAGTTCATGTTCATTTACACAGTCTGATTGATTAGGGCATGTAGCAACATGGGATTCACTGGTGGCTTCTTGGTGTTAGGAGGATTTGCACACACACACACACACGCACACACGCACACATGCACACACAGAGCAAAGTTGATGTATGGGTACAGTTGCCACCAGTAAATTATTCTCTGATACACATCTTTTCTGTACTCTGCAATCACTCACTAGTATTCTCTCTCCCCCATTTTCCTTCATAGTATATGTCCAGAGGCATGTGGGAATGAGTTTTAGGTGAAAGGTGTTGTTGGGAGGGGTGGGAATCCTGCGCTGCTAAGTGAGCTTCTTAATGAAGTGTGTCCATGCCCATCGAGGGGGAAGGCCTTTTAAAAAAAAAAAAAAAATTCCTTTAGTGTGTGCGTGTGTGTGGGTGTCAATCCTCCCACTACCCGAAAGCCACCCCTGAATCTCTGTTGCTACCTGTCCCCATCAATGAGGCTGGATGTTACTTCAAAAGAGCAACAAGCACACGCCAGAATGCTTCATTACTTCTGGTATCAGTCGAACAAATACATGAAAATGGGCCGCATGTCCCCTTGGTCTCACTTTGAAAACAAACACACCAACACACACACGATGGAATACATACACACACAATGAGTACGTGATTGGTGGACTAATTGTGTGCTGACATATTCATTGTTAATTGCAGGTTGCTCCTTGGCAAAATGACAGACACAGTCATACAGGATGTCTCATGCTGTGATTATGGTTTAGGGCTGGGAGGGAGAGGGGGCATATCGTTACAGGCCAATGCAACATTGTGGAGGAAAGTGGTAATATGCTCAGTGTGTGTGAGGGTGAATGAGTGTGTTTTTGGGGGGGGGGGCTCTGTGTAGTCTGTCATAATAATAAAGGTCTTACTGAAGACATCCCTGTGTAACTGTGCGTCTCTGCCCCCCTCCATCACTCAGTAGATCGTATCGTCTTCAGGAATGCCCTTTGGACTGTGCTTTTGGATCGGTGCCCATGTATATTTGTGTGTGCGTATGTGTGCCCTTACATTGAATTTGTGTGTATTTGTACTCAGGAATGCTTTGAATGGTTTTTTTTCAGATTGTAGGCTAGGAGTGGAGTGGGGCGGTGTATTCTACCTGCCTCTTTTCCTTGCGGGTTAATTTCCATGCTTTTGATGACCTGGTATTCCAGTTTACACATAGCAAAGCAAAGCCCACACCTATTGAAATCACAGCAGAATGTAGAGTAAACATGTTTCAACAACACACACACACACACACAGTATTTTGTCCCTTACATTCATCCCAAATTAATTCCACAACGACTTTATCAACAATCAATGTAGTTGCAAGTTGTAATATTATGATTTAGAGAGGATGCATTTGGCATCATAACACTGTGAAGTTTATAGAGGCAGTTTATGAATCGAGAGGTTTATGATGCAATTGCCGACCGTGTTGCATTTTATGGGTAAGGCACTTTCTTTCAAGGGAGTAAATATTTGTGGAATGAGTTCATCGAGGCCATGCTTTACAGTTCTCTCCATGCGGTTTCAGCACCAGGCAAATATCATAGTTTCAAATTCAGATTGAGGGTACATTAAAGGCAGAGCAGCATTGCATCTAAAGTGAGTGAAAACTGCATATATTTCCAGATACAGCTCATAAAATCATGCTGTCAGACTACATGATTGGAAGACGCCAAACACATTTCACAAACATGTAAACACGTCTGGTTTATTGAGACAAAATGATGAAAAATAGTAATCTTTTAGGTAACTTGCTTCCATGATTCACCCTCATACAGATTTAGGGGTTTAGAGGGGACCGTGTGTATTTGGGTTGTTAAAAGAATTGGTGTCTATCTCAACTTCATGAGCAATATGAAGTCAAACTTGTGGCCAGTGTTTGTGGGGAAGGTGTGTGTGTGTGCTTGCTTGTGTGGTTGCCAACATGCATGTATGGGAGACAGACCTACAATAGAAGGCACACACAGATAACACTGTGTGTGCGTAGGAAAAGTGAGTTCGCAACAGAGAGTTCCCAAGCAACATCGCACCTGGGTTGCAACACAACACTGAGCTGTTCTCACAAGAGATAAAAAGCCCACAGTAAATCCTTTAAATAGCTTAACCTTTGGTGGTATTTTGTCTGTACTTCAGAAGATTTTACTGAGTATTTCAGTATTTCAGATGGAAAAAAGTGAGGATGACTTAATATTGATCACTCTTCTTGTCCAGGTGTTAATACAAAAATTTTAAGACATAAAAGTCTCCCTGGATTGGCGCCAATTGGTTCAATAACATTTGAATGAAGCAGTTATATGACATTTCACACATGAAGACTGACCTGAACCCATACTGTGCTGACTCAGGGACTTCCTCTCTACTCCCATTCCAGTGACTGTAGGGAACTGGTAACAAGGCCAGTACAGCACAGTCCTCTCAAATGTGCCTATTAGTGCTTTGTGACTTCTCACCTCATCCAGGGAACATTGCATGAACATGTGTTTCTTCAACCCAACATATTGGAATATGATCAATGTTGACGGGACTAGCCCTCGGTCAGGTTAAAGTATATTTTCTTCTTTCACTCTTTCCATTCATTTTTCTTCACTGACCGAATGGACTTGTGAACTCTTTGAACTGCTTGACTGAAAATACACGATAACTCACTCACTTACTGGAATGGGTCAAAAGAGATATGTTGGAGAGAGAGAGAGAGAGAGAGAGAGAGAGAGAGAGAGAGAGAGAAGAGGGGGTGGAATATACCGTTTTCTAGAGAAAGTGAGAAGCAGAAATGAGAGAGAGGAACAGGGGAAACCATTTTTCATGCTTGTTAAAGCACTTGGACTTTAGCCCTTTCTTCATGTAAAAGGTTTTACTTATATACTCATCCTTATAAGAGAGGGACGGAGGAGGAGGAGGAGGAGGAGGGAAGGACACACTCAGTCTCAGTGTGTGATGGGGGTCGTGCAGACGTGCACTGCCTCTGTGCGACATGCTCTCCACAGCTGGGCAGGGTCAAAGGTCACAATACTGTGAGCAGATTGGCCCATGATTTATGCAACCATTGTCGGTAGTGAGTGAATTCATCTGTGCCACATCAAGTCCAAACGGCTGTCAGACGTTCCCTGTGAGGAATGGAATGAAGTTTTTTACAGTAATTATACTGAAAGTCCAAAGTAATGTTGCTTTTTCAGCTAGATTTGATAAGACACAAAGACTCTTTTGAAATAGGTTTTTTCTCTTGTCAGTTAAGACTGTAGACACACATTTGTAGGGGAATGTGGCCAACTTTGACAAATCATCAAATATCTCCAACACTGAAACTATCACAACAGTTAGAATGAGAAAACAAAGTCCTTTTCACATGGATTAAGCTTTTTCCTATTGCAGAAATGGATGACTCATTTTTTAAACTTTCATCTTAAGAACTGCCCCACTATAAATAAGTGCATCTCTCTCTGTCTCTCTCTCTAACGCACGCACACACACACACACACATTTACACATGACATTGCTGGGTGTAAGACATGTTGACCCACCAGCTGGCACCCAGCAGCAGGAGCTGTCCCAGGCCATGAAAATCTGTAGAGTGCTTCACCTCTAACACCCCTACAGCCCAGAACAATGTGTCTGACGCACCTGAGTTCACACACATACACGTGCAAAGCACGCTCACACATATACACCTCATTCAGGTTTGCAGGCACGCACACATGTAAATGTGCACACACACACTTCCAGTGAGGTCACGCGGTGTTTAACTGTGAATGTTATCAGGGCAAATTATCAGGGCTTGCAGTGAAGGTTAATTCTTGGGTAATTTATATTAGATTGGTAAAGAAGGAGAGGCTGATAACTCACCCAGAAACACATTTCACTGAATTTAATCACTCCATTCCACAAACATGCCAGCAGCTTACACTCTCACAAACATGCCAAGAGCTGACTGCTTACTTCTCGAAAAGGGAGTGTACAAGAAGAAATGGAAGAGATGGAAAAGGAAAGAAGAATTTGTGATTTGGCTCCAGGTGATAAAAGAGTGTGGCAGTTAGCCATTAGACTTTCAATGATGGAATGCCTCTGTTACATTATACATTTAAACAATGTGACTTTCATCCTTGTGTGCACGGGCACTCATGCTAGCACACACAAACACACACACACACACACGCCATGTTCTTTCTGTAGAGGAAAACCATTCATTGGTACTAGAAGCACTTTGAGGCACACAAAGTCAGCTGCTGTATGTGGGCACGAGTATAAACAGTCAAAATGAAAAATGTTATAGATTGTATTTTATTTCTATGACTGAAAACATTTCCATTTGGATAATTTGCACACAGACACACATACAATGCATAACTTCTGGAATTGGGAATAGAATTTTTGGTTACTAGCTACGCAGCTAGTATTTCATCATTCCTTTCCTGCTATCATTCACCTTTCTCGTCTGTGACTAATGCTTCTTCCTCTCTAAATAGGTAGGTACATACAGGAATCAAACAGTTCTGCAAGGACTTTATTAATTTCCTGGAGCCATTCTGGCCTAATGTGTATTGATTGTGGGAAGGATGCTTTGATTTCTGTGTTAAACATCAACTGGGATGTCATCATTTCACTGCAATCAACCAAGATGGTGGCAGCATTTACAAATGCGCGTCAATGCGTAGATCCATGCAGGGGAGGATGTTTTTTGTACTCGCAAGAAAGGAACATTTCATTAAAGTGTGTGATGCTGATTCTTCTCATATAGTCAGCACAAACAGGGGGAGCACAGGTACACACACCATGCACTGTATACACCGCCAACTTGCCTACTTGAGTGCACACTTCCACAGAGACACACACACACATGCACACTGAGTCAGCAGAAACGGGAGCTTGGTGACACTGCTGATGAACCCAAGTGTTATTCTTCAATTAAACTATGGACGGGTGCAGAGCCAAGGAACTCCTCTCAGGACTGCTCAAGTTACGTGACAGCCAAATCCTCCTCTTCCTAAAAGCTTTCTTTCTCCTTCTCTATCACTCGTTCTGCCTCTCTGCTCTCTCTTTCTCTCTCCATCATCCTTCTGTTACCTCTACTCTGAAGTCCCAGTGTCTCTCTTTCTCTCATTTTTCTCTCCCACTCTCCATTCCTCATTCCATTGATATCCTGTGTAAGGTAGAATGACCAGACCCAATGTGTCAAGCACATAGCAGTCGCCTTATGTCATTACATTCTTATCGTCTCCCTCCACTTCCTTGGTGTCTGTCAATGTGCTGTGTAGTGTAGTGGTGGCAGCCACAGCAATTCTACTGTAGGTAGAATACCTGCTGTCCCTGCAGTAATCTATTACACCAGCAGAGGGCGTCACAACTGTGTGGTGACTCATAGTACGGATGACATTATGTAGGGGTGTCGCAGACATATCCACTCAAAAGACAGGAAGGAATGAAGCTTTCGTTGCTTTTAAATCAGTGGGTTGTCAAATACAGCTATAAAACCTAAAAAGAAAAAGAAAAAAGACTGCATGTAATTTCCTATTTTAGAAACTTTTATGTCTATTATGTCAGAGAGAAAAGAGAGTCATCGTGGCGCACGTGTGTGTATCTATTTAAATGTGCTACTCCTGTTACTGGTACTAATCAGTCATCATCATCATCATCATGTCAGCAGTTGCGTTACGTTTTGCCATCCTCTTCTCTAATTTATCTCTTAGCATTTTACATCAGTGACAGTCTTTTTCTTCCAGTTCCTTTGCCGTGATGTCGCAGTTTTTGTTCCAAAAAAGAGACCGGTCAGTCTCTCTCTCTGTCGGCCCGCTGTCAGGTGGCTTCTACTGAGGTGACACATATAACCGAGTAGTGACAGGGAGGAAGTCACGACGTGCACACTGCAACTTTCCATGACAACGACACACGGTCAGACAGGGTGGTGAGAGGGGACGTGGTTGTTGGCAGTAATGTAAAACTCAGACTTCCAGTGCGCAGTGGAACCGTTCGGCAAGGTGGCGCTGCAGGACGCACGTCCGCACACCTATACGTGTCCGCATCCACGCTCTTCACAATCCCTCGACCTACTTCGGTGGGTTGTTTCCTCGTGTCATGGAAACAGAAGGAATAGTTTGACTGAAGAGTCATAAGACTGGAGAGTAACCCATTGCGCCGTGGTAAGGTAAGGTGTGGCACTCGCCATACCTCAGCCTTAGTGAATGTAGACTTGATCTTGTAGTCTCTATCATTGTACTGTAAAGCAAAGATCAAGCAAAATTCGCCAGAAATTAATTTGGAAGCCATATATAAAAATCACATCAAGGGAGCATCCAGGACCGATGTCCCCTACAAGCTGTTCGCGTCTGTGCAAGACAATTTGGCAACCTTATAATTGATCACATTGACCAAATAATAAGATATTGTCAGTCATCAGCAATCGCTCCATTTGACGTCGAAATGACGTCGATGTACGCCGCTTTCAAAGTTTTGGTGGTCATTTTTTAACTGTCTGGAGACATTCTCAACCGTCATACCCACTCCATCTAGTTTTTGGACGTTGCGTATCAAAATATTGCGCGTGTCTTTTGAGTTTTGTTGTTTTATTTAATCCTAGTGTATGAAAATGAACAACCTGGGTTATAACGTGGTATCGTTTTCGCTGAGTACAAAATATCACATGGGAGTTAATATCAGGCTGCACTCGTCAGTCCATTACTTGTTCCAACACACACAAGACCGGCACTTTTGAACTCGCAGATTCGTTTTTACAGTAGCTTTCTTAGTGAGGGTTATCGCTCCAGTCAAGGTTTAATAGGTGAAACTTTTGAAATAGACCGCCAGTGCTGTATATCCGCCCATAGAGGACACACCTACCCAAATAATCTCGGGGTGCAGGTCCGTCCCCTCCAGTACAGAGAGACTGAGACAGAGGTGGACGACCGGTGGACGGAGACCGGATCTGCCAATTGCGCAGTGACAGGGGAAACCAAATCAAAGGCAAATCTAACCAAAAAAAGCAAAAGTTTTTCTGTGCGGATATTTTAGTACGTCTTTTTCTATGAACGTCATTCTGGTTGGCTTCAAGTTGCACACAGGAGTATAAATTTCCAATGGACAGGCACTTGGAGACGGCTAGCACAACGAGCATGAGATTATTTTTGTCATGTGGACTGAGCAAGAAAATAAAAGTCTGCTGCGGAACAATGTAAGAAGATATGCGTCTTGGATCCTCGTGTTTCTGGATATCTTGAAAATTATTGGCAATAGTTGAGAAGGAAGAAGTTATGCGCAACGGATTGTATGCTCCAACCCTGGGACCAATATGGATTTGCCTTTACAAGCCCCTGACCCTTATTTAGAGAAGTTTTAGCATTTTTGTTGTTGTTGTTGTAAACTTCATGCTTTGGAGGAAAACGCCACATTGGCCTGTTGGATTTTAAAACGTCGCCTGTTTTTGGATTGGATTTCCAACACCATGAACTTTATTGACAGTTTGACACTATTATTTTTGACGCTGTCAGCTGTCAAGGTGAGTTGTGCGTCCCGGAGAGCAAATTGGACAGAAAAACAACCGACCTTTATTTGCGAAATATGGCCATTGGTCATTAATGTGTAGGTCGTCCTTGTCGTTCCTCCCGCTAGGTCATTGCTCATGTTTGAACAAGCTGAAATGTTTGGTGGCTTTGGGGAGATTTAAACAGCCCTTACGCAAAGCTGACACTACAGACTTCACCCATTCACTCTGTGGCGTTGTGGGTGGTGCGTTTTTTTGTGTTGCACTGGCAGCAAATGTGATGTTTTTTAACGAATGATGTGAAGTTTGGCGTTGGGTGATTACAGGCCTGCTCTAAAACCACCTTGGAGATATTATTACGCTTTAAAGGCGCAGTGGCTCCATTCTGAATTAGGACATGTGAGCAGGTTCACTCCTGGCACCGACACTGAGACTACACTCAGGCGGCTAGCCTTCTTTAACAGGGAACAGCACGTTGTAATTTAGCCTTCATTTTCAGAAAAAAAACAGCATTATTTTGTGAAATTATCAAGTAGAGACGAGAACTTTAATGGCTGTTACAGAGAGCATTGTAAATAGTTTTCTCTATAATCATTAATCAAGAACAATGTGTCCAGGGAGGCTTTGAGCAAAGGTTTCAAGGTAAAAAAAATAAATAAAATAAATAAATACAGCAGCACAACTGTCCAAGAGTAGGCTGGGCTATCTTTTCTCTTAACAGCAATATGATGTCCGGTCTTTTTAAGCATTACTTCTGACACGAGTTAGCCACCTCAAAGGACCAAAGATTATGTAACTCTTATTTTGGATTGTAACCTAGTTCCAAAAGTCTCATGTAGACGACCCCCTCCTGCCAAGTTTGGCAGAAGCGTTTATTAAACTAACTGGCTGATTTAATTATGCTTAAACCAACCAGTCATCGCCAAATGTCAGGCTGCTGGCTCGACTGTTCACCATTAGCAAGCCTATCATCACTCCACTCAGACCAAGGGCCAGTGTTCGCAGCTTGACACCCATATCATTAATAATATATTATGCACCCTATTGGAGGGCTGGGGTCTCGAAGCCCACAAAGGTTGGACCCTCTCACGCCACCAAAAGGGGGCGGAGACTGCGACACCCATAGAATCGGAGCTTTAGGACTACTTTTTACTTTTCATAATGAGATGGAAAGGATCACGAGTCGCTTCGTTGCGCGCCGGTCTGAAAGCAAAACCAACTCTTTATTTAATACAAGCTGGCGCTGCAGGGACCGGCCTCACGCAATATTGGTGAACTATTGCGCGAGGAGCACACAGTGTGTGCGTGTGAGTGAGAGAGTGAGTTGTGCACGCGCGTGTACGCGTAATTTGCGCGCGGATGGAAATTTGCCAAAGAAATCCATTGTGATCCGACTGGTGTGGTGACAGCTACCCCCTGTGAAGGAAAGTAACTGGCTTACATTCTTACCGGTTATAATGGCAGCAGTTATTAATCAGTGTTGCCTAGAAGCAGCGGAAACACACATTAGACGGTGTAATGAATGGTAATATCGTTCATCTGAAAAAAAAAAAAAACACAAATTCAACAGCTTATTCCTAGGTCATGTCTTAGGGTGCTTGCCACGTAGCTGGTGTGGTAGAATTTAGGTCAGCTATTCTTCCTGACACATTGAAGACCAAGCCGTCTTCCCATAGCTATGTACACTTCACTAATATATATATGACATATAACCATATAACTCCTCATACGCCACAGAGTCTGACATATATTTTCAAATAGAAATAAACATCTTTAGGGATAATATATCCTGGGAGTAGCTATTTCAAAATGTAAGTAAATCTATTTATCCATAATGTATCCTAGGATCAGCATATGTATCTTCAAATGTCAGGAAGTATATTCATGGATGATGTTTCCTGGGATAAGCCCATATTTCATAATACACTCTTGGGTGATATATCCTGGGATAAGACCACTTTTTCTTTTGTAAATGCATGTGGAACATATATGAAAGTGGCCATTTTGTATTTTTGACACATATATGTACATCTAAGTTCATGTATATGTGTCCATATATTGTCAATTCATAGAATACATTATGTTAAAAAATATATATTTGCGTATTGGCAATATAACAACCAACTTGCATGTCTGTCTTTTTTTTCTTGCAGAGTGCCCACATACCGAGGGAAGGAGAAAGGGGTCCACATGACGGTAGGTGTCCCTCAGGGCACCGTGGGAATACAGGCTTCTTTGGGCTCCCCGGCTGGCAGAGCGTCAATAAAAGGGGCTGGTTTGTGGTTCACCTTGACGATATTGGGGAATTATCGCCTCTTGGTGGACGAGTG
>OOFE01031141.1:25451-37272 GCA_900323365.1 Monocentris japonica | reverse complement strand
ACAGCTAGGGACAGAGGCAGATGAGGCCCTTGTTTTGTGTGTGCGTGTGTGTGTGTGTGTGTGTGTAAACCACAGACCAAAAGAAAATGATGGAACGCCATTCATGTCAATGATTATATGCTAACTTACCATACACAGAGACAAAGACAGACACCCACCCAGACAGACTCACAGATGCACACACAGACAGACACACGCACAGACACACAGACGCACGCACAGACCCATATCTCCAGTGGTGTAGTGGAAATTGAGGAAGTGGTAATTAAGCTGATAAGTGGCTAAGTGCTGAGGACACAGTCAGTGCCAACTAAGTGCAGGCTCAAAATATGGGGAATAAGGCAGAAACATTGTCAGCCATGTTAGGCATGCTACCTAATTAGCTAGCTATGTTAACTCGTCAAAACGATGTACGGTTATGAATGCAATTGGAGCCTCTCCCCCCGCCCACAATTGGTCAGAATAGAGCAACCCAACAACCAAGTTGCTTGCAGTGTGAACCAGACATGAGGAAAAAAAAAATCAAATCATAAGTACCTCTGACTGGTGCTTTTCCACACCACCAATCACAAACAATGAGCAGAATGGCTAATTCTATCTCTCAATTAGAGGCACAGGAGGCATTGCCAAACTATAAAGACCCCTTAAAGCCCCTCCCAAGGTTTCTTCCATTTTTTCCTAAAAAGGTTTTTTGGGAGTTTTTCCTTGTCCTCTGTGAGGGTCCAAGGCTGGGGGATGTCGTGTACTAACCATTTATTGTTTTCACACTTTGGGCTATGAAGCCCTTTGAGACTGTAACGGTGATTAAGGGCTATACAAATAAAATGTGCTTTGATTTGAAATTACAGCTACAAGATACAGTTTTTACGATCTCTCACTTTCGTATCATTATGAACAAAACACCAAATGATAGGATTTCTTATCCAATAATGGTTGCATTGCATCTCTTCAATAGAGTTCGAGGCACTAGAAGAAGCTTTGCCAAAGAACAAAATCTACACTGGCAGTTTGTGGTGTCCAGACGCCCTGCTGAGTCACTAGTCTTACATATCTTTTAAACTCGCCTACATACTGGCCATTACCTCTCACTTCAGAAGAACTTGAACCTTGAAGGTATATCAAAAGTAGAAAGCAGCCAAGGCCAACCCTTTTAATGATGCTGTGCCAATTCATCTTGTTGCTATGCTTTGTTTAAAATGTTCCACTTTATATTATCCCTTCCATGGCAGATAACATGGCACAAATCTGGCCTCCACATGACTGTTCCTCCAGGGATTACACATAGAGAATGAGTATTGCACTGTGAGGCTCCTTCTAGGAACAGTGAGTCTTTATTCCAATTCTAGTCTTTATTCTAATATTTGAGCAAGCTTGTATTGTTGTTTTGACATAACTCATTATTCCAATGTCACCATAATTACAATAATAATAATAATAATTTGTCAAACATCTGGCAGTTCAAGTGTCTGTTCACTTGTGTTTTTGTTGTGATTGGTCAGGAACTAATGCAGTTACTTCACAGCTTGCCAGTCTCAGGTTAAACCAGGTGTGTCAAAAGGAGCAAAGGAGCAGACTATTGCAAATCCAATTGTTTAACTCAATCTTTTGCACTATAAATCTAATATTTTTGTATAAGCTTTAGAGTGTTTTCAATTCTTTAGTGCACAAAGTCTCGTCAGCAGACGATGAAAAGCACAATATTCAGATTAGAGGTTCTTGTTCTGTAGCTGAGAGGTTGTAGAGGTTGGCCTAGACAACACCACTGGGAAGGTAATAAGAACTTCAAAGGGAATTGTGACTTGACAATTAACTTAAACTACATTTCTCATCTGCTCCATAACATTCTTTTCCAGAAGTCCATTCAGAGTATTACAAAGTAGTCTTTTATTTAAAAAAAAAAAAACTGCATCTCAATGCTGTATCTCAGTGAATATTTGTTTTGAAGAGTATCTGAATTCATTTTCTCTGTCAAACCAAACAACAGTGGCTCTTAAATTTGCCACTGGACAGAAAAACGCTCTAGTTTAACCACAGTTGCTGCTAAAACACTGACAACCAGGCACCAAGCATATCTAAATATAAGAAACATTCTCACTCCCCTGAGGAAACCACAAAGTCTATTACGCACAATCAACAGGTCCCACAGTAATCTGCACAGATAGGCATGAAGCCATTCCTGTTTTTAGTCTGGGTTGTGCTCCCTACTACATCCTCTCTTCACCACTTTGTTTACCATCTTGCGTATTGGGCAATCAGGCAATAATCCTGACATGTGAACCACATTGCCACTTTTAGCTTCCCTGGACAAATAAAATAGGCATCATCCTGATGACTTATCTCACACTGTAAACAACACAAAAAAGGAGATAAGCGCAATAACTGCATAACAAGACAAAGACAACAGAACTTAACCCACTTGGTACATGATATAGTGTATAATATTGTATAGTATATAATAATGGTGCCTTCAATAATGCTTGTACTTCCTCTTACTTGATAATAAAATGAACCCTGTCACAAAAGTATTTTTTTGGTGGCTGTTGATATTTTCCAGATCATGTGGCACACACCAACTTTGTGCTGCAGCAGAAGAATGAAATGGGGAAAATGTTCATCAGTCACGCAATTAGCTTCCATGCTCTCTGCCCCTTAAACGCCACATTACAGTATCTTCGACAGCACATGAAAGCAACGTAAGTCAAAGTTGCATAGCTTGCAAGCGGATGCTGCATTCAAATCATATGGGAATAGACGTCGGGACAACGTGATGCTCAAAGCAACAACTTTAAAGTGTTCCTTCAAACCCGTGTGAAGCCATCAAACACCATGACCGAAGTTGTCTGTCTACTTTGGTTACTTGAAGTTATGATAATCCTGAACTTTTAGATCGTAGGTGGTTGACATTGCAATGTTTGGCATCAACGCACTGGGTGCATATAGGAAAATCGCTCATTTTGTTGATCTTATTCGAAATAACTTTAGCATTCCCTATATTTCCTTGTTGGTGATATTCAGAATTCAGTAAGTTGGAAAAATTGCCAAATTCCGACTTCCCAAGTAGTAATTAGCACTTGGAAACTGAGATGACGGTATTTTCAAGCATACATGTTCTATCTACCATCTTTCCCATATGACCTGAGTGCAGTTTAACACTCAGCTAACGCTAGTAGCCACCGCCAACGCTAACCTTTGGCCCCTCCAGCTGCCCCACAGTCACAGACCAGTCAGCAGACGCCTTGCTTCCAGCTGTTTCCAGCTCTTTTCTTCAGATGCCATGAAGCGCAATCCAGCCACAAACAACCCATACATAATATCACCAAAACTTCTATGCTTAAGTTGCCCGAAGTGGCCAATGAACCCGGGGCCAGATGTCTTACAAATGGCCACTTCTTCCTGTGTACCGCATCTAAAAACAGCGTCAATCCACCCAGAGGTAGTTAAAATAACGTCGGAAGTTGGGCGATTTTACCTTCAAATTAAACGCGTAAAGTTGGTCACGAATGGGGAATAAATATATTATTGAAGTACTAGTGTAACTGAAAAAAAGTCTTTTCATTTACTATTGATGCCTCCTTCATTATATTCTTCATTATCACTTTGGTACTATGTATTTCCCAATGACGTTGCAACGCCCTCGTCAATAAGGGTTTTATTTTGAACGTTTTCACCGGAAGTCCTATTTAAATTCTGGCCATAACGACACTGGTCTCACCTCAGAAGTCAGTAGAAGCATCCTCTTCTTCACATAGCAATGGCTTCAGCTCCAGCGACTAACCCTAACGTTGGTTATCAAGTCGGCATGGCGGCAATGTGTTGCGCGCCCTTGTGCAAAATTGCTGGCCAAGTGGAACCAAAAAGAACACACGTGGTCCAATTGTTTCCAGTTTAGACCCACGTTGGTGAGACTAGTCACACGTGTTTCTGCACACAAACCACTAAAGGAGCCATAGGATTCAAATGGTGTCGTGACGCTTCCTCGCCTCCTTTCCGATGAAGAGGCGGAGGAGGAGGGAGGAGGGAGGTGGATGGAGAGGTCGATACTTGTTCATATTATCATTCGTGACAATACCACACAAATAGTTTCTTTTCTCAACCGACTTTCGTTTCCATACGGCATGTGTCGTATTATGAATGCTACCGTTCACGTTCAAGTCGGTGGAAGCGATTGCTGACTGAGCCTGCCTGGTCGCTGTCAGTTCAGGACCACCATAACGAAGAACCACGGTATACTACTTTTTGAGCCACACGCACATTCATGTAGCTGCTAAACTGTGCTAAACTACAGTGAAACTACGGCGATACGCGCGTCTCCTGTTGTCTGCAAAGTGCGAGATAACTAATTTGAACTAATTTAGCGAGGCGGTAGTCTTTATCTCTACCGGGAAGGTCCACACTCAGTAAGGCGGTGTGTCATCAGACAGCTGAGCCGAGCCTCAGTGACTGACTGTCAGAAATTTGACAGCTGCTGCCCAGAGTGAAACGGTGTCCGCGGCGTCAAGAACATCTTTCGAAAAAACACCGAAAGAAGTGTTAGAACTTACCTGAAATTAACCACGAATTAGAACTTCAAACGTCAATCAAGGGAGAGTGTTATCCGCGAAGTTGTGGCTGTGTTGTTAGTTGTACTCCTGCTGGCGACCGCGGCACAGCGGCTCTACCGCTGGTGCTGACGTAACGATGATAACACCATATTTGCATATTAGTTATTTCCTCTCTGATTGGACCACCCGTAATTTGCCACCCTTTCACCGTCCCGTGGCTGATAAAAAAATCGGTCCCCCCAGGGATAGTGTTGCGGGTACGGTACCGGCCCTATACAACCCCGGAGAAGAAGCGATTAAACCACGGATTTATGCCAAAAGTTCCCATGTTGACAGAGCGCACAAGATGGCCGCGTACAACCCTCAGCCAATCGGACGAGGTGTTACTTTTACGCACGGACCGTCGACTCTCCTCAATGCGAGGGCGACAGGAGTGGGAGAGCTGCTCTTCACCGTGGTTATATGGCGACCTCTGGTGGTTGATCATCAGCAGGGCTTTAGTAGTCCTAACCCTAACTATATAACGTTCTTTTAACATTCCTGTAGAGACTTAGTGTCTGTGGTGCTCAATAGTGTTTATAGTGACCTTATATTACTTTATGGTACTTTTTAAATCTCCTATGGAAGGGGTTCTCACACGTTTTCATGCCATGGGCCCCCGATTTGATAAGATTGTGTCCCATGGACCCCCTTACAACATGTTTTCAGAGGAGTAATGTTTTATTTCCATGTAGACCCTATTTTTCTGTATATTAATAATAATAAAAATCCAATAGTTGATTGATCTCCATAAATTCTCTTCTCCTGCTCCCCTCTCCATACAGAGGTCACAGGTCAGGGTCAGCAGAACAGCAGCCCTGGGCCTGGAAGACACTGACTGAGCTGCCGTATGCCACACATCAGATCTGGATGTCCCACCATAATAAACTTTTATGCATTGTGTATACGCTGCTTGCCCAAACTCAGCATCTATTGCACGCCCAACCGTACTGGTAGGGGGATCCCTCTCCGAGTAGTCCCTCCCGAGGTTTCTTCTAATTTCTCCCGAAAAGGTTCTTTTGGGAGTTTTTCCCTTGTCCTCCGTTGAGGGTCCAAGGCTGGGGCATGTCATGTACTAACCATTTGTTGTTTCACATGTTGGGCACTGTGAAGCCCTTAGAGACTGTAACGGTGATTAAGGGCTATACAAATAAATGTGATTTGATTTGAACTGAAGTGATCGGAGGGTTTTGCTCAAGGACACTCAAGCTCTCCAATAACTAGGTCACCCAATGTCAGTCTTGCACAACTTGCTCCACTCCACACGATGAATTCATTTCAGAAAGATTTACATCAGCTTAAAAAGTGCATATACTGTATTTCACAAATGATAAAAGGAAAAAAATGAGGTCCGGTGCATTTATTCTCAACTACATCACAGATAACGATAGAAAAATCATGGCCTGTCCAAAAAACTCCCCCAAATTTTGACTGATTGTTTAAATAAATGTAAAGGCAAAGATGATCAGTAACACTTGAATGAACGTTACACATACATGAGGTGCAGGTTATAGGCACTTTGACTGCATACTCATCATTCCCATCACAACATATAATCCACACAATGTATGAAAATGCTGGGGCAACTGTATAGCTAATGACAATATATGGTCATACCATAGAGTAAAAATGCATTAAACCATGTAATTGTTAGGCATATAGACACATTATGCTTATAATACACCTACGTTTATGGTGATCCAACGTGAGAACAAAAATACAGAGTACAACTTAAGTTTTGATCATTTTATTTGCTTTCAGAGCACTTTGCCTATACAGTACTATCATTCACAAACTGGAGAATGAAAGACTGGTTACATACTGAACAGATATAATGGTGAGATGAATACTCACACTTATTTGCTAATGCAAACAGTCCAAATGGCAGTGTGTAAAGTACAAAAAGAGATTTTGTGTTTACTTCCGTTTGCAGCGGCTACAAATAGACTTAACAGGTTTCAGCACCACCGCGGCTGGATCTCAGTTGTATGCAATAGTCCGTTCTTTGGAACAGGGTTCCCACACATTTTCCATTTCATCCTTTTTCAAGAGCCTTACATTTCTTGACTAGATTTGAAAATTGTCATTAATTGAAATGCAAAATGTGCAGTCATGTGTATCTGGATTGAACAGTGTTTGCATTCATTTTGTGCTATTCGGACACTATTCAAGACCTTGAAATCACCAAATGTATTTTTTTTCAGACTTGCATAAGAACCCTGTTGTAACTTCTTTGACCTCTACAGAAAAGGTCAAAGGGAGCTCAAGTAAAAGTTGCAGGGAAAGAAGTCACTCGTTTAGACAATCCAAACATAGCAGCCAATGTGTCTCTTGAAGTCAAACCTTTGCACAGCATCCATTCTTTACACATCAAACCTTTAATAGTCATTAAGGGAACATAAAACATTCAAAATTAAAATTAATTAAAATCAGCAAAACAAACCCATCTTAATTAAAACCACGCCTGCTCTGCTGGATATACATATATATTATGAAATATTTAAGACAATAGTTTACACAGTAAATTAAAACAAACAAACAAAAACCCCTAATCATTATCCAATAAGAAACAAGTCAAATATAAAACTTCATGTCAATCTAATTTGATAGTGTAAAACCTAGGGGTGGGGGTATCCAGGTTGAGTCCATCCACGCAGTTGGGATTCAAAGCATTCCAAGTCCCACAAACAAACTATCCTGAGCCAATTCAACAAGTGGCATACATTATATAGGCCTCTACTTACCGTATGAATGCGAATTACTTTGCTCACTTCTCAGCCCTTTTGGGAGGTCATCTCATCACCTAGCCCAAAGCATGTGCAAGGATCCCAAAAGCAAAATGAGGAGAAAGCTCTTTGATTGCGTTGCAGCCTACATAGTGTGTTGCTAAGACATCCATTTGTCATTGTCAATTTACATATGATACAAACTTTGTTTCCTTATTCTAAAGCTGTTTGAGCAGATGCCTACAAAACTTTTAAAGCCGAGCGATAACATGGAGAGTTAATATGAAGTCGGCTCAACTGTCTCAGGGATCCAGGCCACATGAATAGCTGAGGCAAGTCCGTGGCGTAGCATCCTGCTCTGCGTCTCCCTCTAGTGGCTGCTGCTGGGGCAGTGCAGGCTCAGCTCTGGGGAGGGTTGTCGTCTCTGCTGAAGGGCTGTGTCGATCCAGGCTTCACCCAAGACAGTCCTGACACCTGCATTCCCTTGTGGTGATCCTCAGGCCGTCTCTAGGGTGACAAGGGCAAACCACCAGTCACGTCATAGGAACAGCTCACATAGCCTGACCAATCAAAAGGCTGCTGTCTCAGGTCCAACCAAACCTTCTGGGAGATGAGGCCTGGAGGAGCCTGAACTAGACCAGAGTGCTCTGCTGCTCATATACAACCGCATCACTCAGACAGTTCAATTTGTTTTGGGAAACTTACTTTATTCGTGAACATCCGCTCCTTTGCTTCATCATGAACAGCTGGGTTCCATGGAGAAAAGCTGTAACAAATGGATGAGAGTGTGGCCGAGTGTGTGGGGAGAGAGAAAAATCAGCATTGTTTTTTTTTTCTTTGAGGTTACACAACACACACCTCAAGGGTGTGTCTTGTTTTGTTTTGCTGTAGTTGTGACGGATCTGGAATGTTAAGAATGGAGACAGTTCACCAACCTTATTGCGTAGGGATCGTCTATTTTGGGCTGGTCAAAAAGATGACTGTTGCATAGTTTCACACTATCCACCACCTTGCTTTTGAACAACTGCACATCCTTCTCATACCTGAGAAAAAACACATGACTCAGAATCAGGAGAAACTTGGCAAGAGATACCTTATGACACAAGGAAGCACAAAGTCATGGGTCTGCAATGTTAGTGGATAAGGGCCTTGTTCCTCTCACAGGTATTGACTTTAACAGGGAGTAAGTTTATCAGGTTTATCAGTTTATCATTAATGCTGTCCTTAAAAAGGTGTCATCCTTTAATATAAACTGTCATTTTTTTGGTCAAACAAGTTAGGTGTTTTTTTTTCTCATTTTGGGAGGAAACAAAGTGGAGTAGGTTGCACAGAAACTCACAGGACAGCAGCCTCTGGGTTGAGTGGTTCCATGGTGTTGATCTTGTAGAAAACAGTACGTGCGTACATCAAGACCTGCCAGATGTGGTTGTGATTCCGTCTACAAGAAGACAACATAGGAGAAAGATAAAAAAAATAAAACACCTATTGCCAGGAATATAGGTGTCGAAAAGGGAATCCTCTGTGCATTGGTTGGAAAACTGCATCCTATAACAAAAATGAGGCGTATCAGCACTGCAGAGATCATTTTAACATGAGCAAGCCAAGAATGCATGTGTTGTCATATATTTTTTTGCTTCCTTCACCACTACTAAATGTCTATGGGGGAGTTTATGAAAAAGCAACAATGAAAGCAGCACCACCAATCTATGCATTTTATTGTCCCCCATGATGAAACCAGGGGAGGTGGACTATATCTATCTATCTATCTATCTATCTATCTATCTATCTATCTACATACACTATATATAAATATAATAGACCCCAGTGATTGGATTTTGATGACACTAGGGGGACTTATGCATCTCACCACTGCCCCCCAGCATTTTCAAAATTACATTGCTTAGCCCAAGGCTTGGCCCTGTAATTGCCTATAGGTCAACTACAACTATTAGGTCAAAATTAAATTTTTAATATATCCAGCCATCCTTCCTCTACAAAGTTTCCTCCAGGACCACCAACGTATACCATAATGGATATTCCACCATTTTGGTGGTTCTTGAAAACAATTTCCCCCTTTTAGACGATTTCATTTATTTACTGATTGGCCCAAGAGGTGACTGTAGCAACTGGACCTTTTTCTCATTTGTATAATGTGTCACTCATTGGACCAAAGGGCATCATTTTCCAGTGATATCACGTTGACTGACGGCTTGTTTTTCTTATTTTTGTTAAAAGGCAGTCTAAGCCCAGGATTTGGTGCAGCTTTCATTGAGGCTCTTCCCTCATTTCTTTGATGTGCTGAGCGAAGCAGAGCTCCAGCTGACTGAAACAGATGAGCAGTGAGCCTAAGGCTGAGTCCAGCTGAGCAAACAGTCCAAGACAAGCAGAGTCAGGCTGGACTGGCACCCACCATAAATGCTGGCCCTTTGCGAGCTACACGTGACAGTGAAAATGCAAAAAAAACAAAACACAGTACACAATAACATCCCTCTTTTCCATTTTAGTTTACTCTACAGATAGACAACATACCAACATGAGCAAACGTGGCTTGTAACATGCTGTATGGTAGATAATGTGATTAGCCTAAACAACCTGTAGTTTATGTCAAAACAGGCAAATGTCAGCAACATTATACAGTACAGGCCTAAATACAGTGTGATCCACTACAAGACGTGTGAAAACGAATGCTTATGAGAACAGCATGCATCTTTTTGCTATTGCAAAACCCAATTTGAGGGAGAAAATTTGTTGGAGTTTGAATGGCCGAAGCATAAAAGCAGAGACAGACCTCCATTTTGTGAAGGCTCTTCTGACGTCAAGCTCTCCAGACACAGGATCCACAAGAGGATGGAAGACTGGCATGTCAAACACCACTCTCTGAAATGAAGCATGAGGAAGAAAAAGTCCTTGAGGGTTTGTAAACAGTTTCACTCAACAAAACTTTATGACTATTCTGCAACACAAAGTGCAGTTTACCTAACCAGTGTTCAAATGTTACAAATAGTTAGTTAGTTTTGACAGGTTTTAATGGCCATTATTTGCAACTCATATTCAGGAAATGTGTTTGTTTCTTCAAAAATGTAATTTAAAAATGAACAAATTTCCATGACATTTCCAGAAGCTTTGGGATGTGTCTCATTTTCCTCAATGTTTCTAGGCCTGGAACAATTTTCCATGATTTTTCCAGGTTTTTCATGACCATAGAAATACTACAGGGTTTGGTGCACGCAAAACCTTTTTTTTGCCTCTCTGCAAAGTTCCTTTATTTTATGTAAATAGTGCAAAGACTTATGGGACTACTCACAGGACACTCTCCATCAGGGTAGTTATCTGGAATATACACAGTGAACTTGAAGACTCCATCCTGGTACAAGCCATGTCTGATGAATATGACCCCGAACCACACTGCAATGAGGAGCACATACTTAAGAATCTTTATCAGTCAAAATCAAATCAGAATCACTGTAAGCACCAAGTAGAATAAATGTGCAGGAATTTGTCTGGGTGGCGTCATTGCATAGACATATTGACAAATTGAAATTTTGCAGTACATACTGACACACGTTGCACTAGGATGACAGGGTCTCACATAGGGTTCAAGACATACTATGGACAGTAGACGACCTACATCTGAAGATTTTCATTCCAAATGACATCCACCATTTGGGGGAAAGAAAAAAAGCTTCCATGCCCATTTGCTTCCATGCCTACTGGCATGGAAGCAAAGTATATTTAAATTACTGAAATTTATGGCAACGTTTGCTTACAAAAGAAGGATAGAATCCACTTTTATTGAACTACTGACTTAAGATTTCATGCAGCAAAATTGTTGCACAATGGATGCATATCATTTTGGAATTAAACCTTTAATATGTACATTCAGTTGGTGTATCTGAAAGAATATACACTACAGGGGAAGGTCCTTACTTAGCGCTGACTTGTAGGATGGCTGTACATAAATTCCTGGGAGTTTCTGCTTGATCACTAGCGTGCTGCAGGTCACAGAGAGATCACAAGACACAAAGTCAGATCAATGCAGAGGGGAAACAGAAAAAAAGCAACTTATTTTCATTCTCAGCCCATACACACTAGCTAAAAAGGGATACTTTGAAACTGGTACAGCTAGCATCAGCTTTGTCTCAACGACAAGTGATAATGCCAACAGAACATTTTTGGGAAAGTGAAGTATAAACATGGAAACCTTTTTCCACCACAATGCGACAAGTGTCAAGGGAAGAAAAAGAACCAACTAAACTTTTGCATATCAAGATATCCTTTAGTTCTGACCCTGGACGGGTACTTACAACTCAGCCAGCAGGGAGTACTCCAGATAGAAGGGACCATAGGAGGCATGCGTGCCGTTGGCTGACGGGGCTGAGGTGGCCATTGAGGCAGGCTTGGTGATGGGGGCTGCATTCTTAGGGATGGTGGGAAGCTGCTTTTTACCAAAGGGTGGCCGGGCTGGGCTGGCTCTCTGCTCCCCCTGTCCACTCTGTTCCTCGCTGTCGGATCTCT
>OOFE01031141.1:4364-21738 GCA_900323365.1 Monocentris japonica | reverse complement strand
CTCCCTGTCTTTTTATGTCACACACACACACACACACACACACACACACACACACACACACACACACACACACTTTATTTCTTTTCTTAAGTGCCTTTCTTTGACCCTTTACACTTGTTATTGCACTCTACCTGCTAAAGGCTCAATCTGTAATTGTGATGTGGTGCCCCACACCACAACTACACTCATGCCAATGCTGATGCTGATACTACCTGGGAATACAGTGCACAAAACAAGACAGTAGGTCACCCCAAATGTATTTCAGGGTACTTTTGAACAACATTATAATAACATGGACTTTTCTATTGCCTATTATGTTTCTATTGCCCTTAATTTTATTGCACCGGTGTACTGCACAGCTAGTCCCTTGAGGGAAGGCGCATCCAAGCCATCTGCGTCTCACATTTCTTTAGTTTTGACCACGCTTCATTGGCAGTTCATTCTGTTGATTGATTGATTTCCTAACGATCACCCCTAATTATTATTCTTAGGGGGAAAAAAACTAATTTAATGCATGACTGATTGCATTAATTGGGAGAAATTACATTGTCCAAGTTTGAGAGTAAATACAAATGATTGACTCCATTATTGTTATCTGATTGTATATTGTCCCAAGTACACTTCACTGACAAAGGTAATTAGTGTCCTGCTTCTTTACTGGGGCAGCCAACAAGGCAAGGTCACCATCACTCTTTAGACACATACAAATGAAAGACCACCTCAAAACAAATAAGTTTATGCCCGCTTTGCCTTCATCGACATTGAGATAATCTGTCAGACACAAACAAGGCTGCAAATATCCACACCATTGCTTTTGTAATGAGTTTTTTGTCTTTGCCATTGATTCTTTGTCTAATCAACTATTGTGACCTTGTTTGGTCAAACAAATACATTAATGAATGCAATTAAAAGGGAAGATTGGATTAACTAATTGACTGAGTGACCCAAGTTAAAATAAGATTTTCTCTCGTAGGACAATTTTGTATCAGACTAAACTCCACCACATGCAAACATACAATCTGTCGCTATTCTGGGAATCTAAGAACATCTCCAAAGCGGACGTGTAATTTTATAATTTCACGTATGTGTAATCCGTCAAGTACCATAAAATCATTCTGTGTACTGTGGCAACCATAAGAGCTAATTCACATTTCACAGTGGCTTTAGTGCAATTGTGAATTACACTACAGGCCAATCCAATGCAAAAACTTTCTGGGAAGCATCATGGGACCCAGAAACAGCACTCATAGACCCAAATGTTATTTACCATTTGGTCAATGATTTGATGGGATCATTCGGTTGTGTGATCGTGCTTGTCTGAAAAAGATTTATATTTTGTTATATTTTCCAGCTCCACAGCTCCACTAGGCGCCAGAATTTGAAGTTGAGGTGAAATATGTTCTCTGCTTATGCTTCCTGTCAGACCATCCCTTCAGAGGATTTCAGGCTCACAGGTTCAGATCTGCAATTTGGTTTAAATGACAGTTAAAAATTGCAATTGGCAGTCCCTGGTGAAACCTGCCTTGACAGCACAGACATAAAAAAGTGAGAACAGATGATTCCAGATCCAGATAATAAGTAATAACAATGTTAGTTTGAATAAAGAAAGCCAGATCTAGATTCAAATGCAATATTCATTTTAGGAATATGAACAACTGGGGAGTAAAGGCAAAAAAAACCCCAGTCAAATCCTTCATATAGCAGTAGTCTTGCCTTATCCCTCAGGCTATGGCCTGGCTAAAACCTCAATGCAGCAATTATTTGCTGTAATGACTGCAGTTCAAATAAGCCTGGAGATTTTATTAAACCAAATGAGAGAATCATCTGTGTATTATCACCTTGTGATTGACAGTGACAAGTGTTGGGTGGACTCGGATGTGAGCATGATGAAGAAGCTCCCGGCAAAGCTCTCGATAATGTTACCCCTGATAAAGTCGCCTGGCAAACCTCAGCCAACAAATGGAGAGGAGAGAGCTCCACGCATATTAATTCCAATTGTCAGATCCCTCCAGTGGGGGAGAGAGGAGGGGAGGGTAATCTGGCAAGCAACCCCGGCTGCCCCTCCATGCATTGACTGGCATTTTACACAACTAATGAAAAAGAAATCCATTGTGCTGATCATGTGCATAGATTTCACTCTATAATAATAATAAAATAGAAATATTCATAATAAAAGTAAAGGTCATTCGCCGCTGTGGCTAAGCTTCCTAAGCTGCAACCTTTGCAAGAGCAGTTGTCAGGTTTCACTGATGAAACAGGAAAAAAGGAGAAGCGCGTCAAATCTTTAACCCTGCAGGGGCCAAGAGGTGAGGCAATACAACTAAGCTACTGCTACCTAGCTCCTTGGGCATTTGTGCGTCTACTCTCCTCTATCAAGCAATGTTGATGCCCATTTGAAGTCAGAACAACTTCACACACATAAAAAATGCAGACAGTGGAGCTAGATACAGACCATGCTTCTGGAGAGGTCAAAGTCCAGCCACATAGTTATACAGTTTTCTCTCTGAGAATCAAACAAATACACTCCCCGGGTGTTTGTCCAGCCTAGTTAATAGAGTAAAGGAAATAAATGAACAGCCTCCTTTCCTCCCTTCAGTGGTTCCACTCTGTCTGTCTCTCTATGTAGGTCACCTGTCCTTCTTCAGGCATATGAGTAGTGGAGTATGTGGGTGGAGAAAGACATCTCTCACCTCTGAAGGACACCCACAGCATTATTATTGCCTGCTGTGACTTCCACAGTGAGCCTGTCTGCATATGCATCACACGTTGGCATTTATTAGTGCCATGCACTAAGTACAGGCCATGTTATTGGATTTGAATATCAGCTCCTAGCCACATTCGCCGGTCCTGGAAATATATTATATTAAGATGAAGCAATCTCATTTAATAACACCCAAACTAATAAAAGGAGAGCGGATTGGAAATTAAATTTATGAATATTGCTTGGCAGCAGGAGCGATCCAAAAAGCCCGGCTTGGTCTGTCATATGCAGACTCTTGTTATAAGCCCAGGCACTAAAGATATTTCAGACTGTCTCCTCATGAGTATCATGGAGAAATGGCTGCAGGAATATTCTGAATATTCTCTGTTTTGTGTTCAAAAGTTGCAGGCATTTCAATGTGCAATCGCCTTTGATTATTCACCAATAACCATACTGCTTCTACTGCAGAAAGAAAATCAGAACTGGAATTTTGGTGCTTATCATGTTTTTACTACAGCTGAAGGTCCTCTGTGGGTAGAGTAAGCTTGATGACCCTAAGAACCATGAAACTCATTCATAGCCCATGGTGGAATGATTCAAACATGCATGGGGATCAATTTGAAAATGCTGTTTTTGTTCTGAAACCCTGAAAGGTTGGCTTTCAACCGACAGCAGCCATATCTGTCAGATCTTGGAAGCTCGAATTACAGAACGCCACTCCTTCACTTCACTGGGTCCACTTCGCATGAACCCATAATTTTCCCCCTTGTGTCATTGATGGACAACATGCTGTCGGTCGATGTTTCAGTGTTGCGTGTGCACAGCAGCCATTCCCCAAGACAGCCAACAGGCCCATGTGTGTAAATGTTGAGTCCCAGTTGAGCTGTGACTGTCACTCATTGCCCAGCCAGCCTAGTGCCAGGCATCGATCTCTACATATATCTTGCTCTGTACTTCCCAAACCTTCATCAATAGATGCAGGCAGCAGAATTGATTTTCAGCAAGTCAATGACCAAATCTCTTTGGAAACATTTTTATTTATGTGTGTGTTTATGTAGATAGCTTAGAGGGCCATTAGCGGGATTACCTTTGAGGCTTGGCTGGACAACAGATGTTCAAGGACAACTCATTCAATTTGACTTACAAGAAGCTGCAGTTGCAGGAAACAAGTGCTAAGTCTGTGAGGGGGGAAAGAGAGGTCAAATGAAAACAGTTAGGTCTGGTAATAGCCTACAGAGGCACAGGGAAAGTACAGCAGAATTAGACCTCCAGTCGGTCTATTGTTTAGAGTGAGATCACTGGAGGGCGCCCTAAGACAAGAACATAGATGGAGTGACACCCTGTTGGAGTTTACTTAATGATCAGAGGATTTAGTGGTGCCCTCTTTAGCTATCAACCCAGTCTTCACATCTAGCTTGTTTCAGTCATTTTGACAAATACAGTCATTAAATTAGTAAATTGTCAAGAACTATATGTCTTTTGTATTTATGTGCTTTAGGCTCTGTGCTGATATGCTGTCATTTATTACGCTTCAATATTAACAGCTGAGTCATGCACAAAGCAAATTAGTTTGGCTGCTCAACTTCAGAAATATATACAATATTATAACCCATATTCATTAAATGGAATTCATATCAAGCAGATTTGCACGGGTGTAAGTAAGGAGAACCAGCTTCTAGAAAGGCCCATTTTAATTTGTACAGAGCAGTGCATTCAATTATAAGCATCTAGGTTGAATTCAAATTAATGTTGGATGTGGATATTTTTATTATATTGAAATAATCTCATTTCAGCACAAATGTATTATTTCTCTGAGAAGATCATGTTCTTTCATTTTTTCAATTTTCTCATTTCCTCTCATGAATCACATATCGGGTAAATGTGTTGCAGACACTGACGATCTGCTTTTCAAGGCCATGCTTATGCTTTCTTATCTACAAACTTATTAAAATTAAGTCAGAACACAAAATGGTATTTAAAAAGTTGAAGTGAAACAATTTGCATTGGGAGTGGGTGAAAATGCTAATGCATTCTCTCACTAAGCCTCGCAATCACTGTCATCCATTTTGAGCTCTGATTGTTTTCCACATGGATGCCTTCATTCATTAAAGCAAAATTATAAACATAAAGAATATCTCCGTATTAATATTTCTGCTTTTTGTAAAAGCTCAATCAACCATAATGTCCTAATTTTTTCTCTGTGAACCTCATTTCATATTATCTCACTACTCAAGGAATGGATGTCCCAAAAGGGATTTATTTCATTTATCGGGATTATTGAATTAAATTAAACTAGACACTTACCGCAGGCGGAACAGAGGTACCCTATCCACTTAAAGGTAGGCCTGCATGCTCTTCAGTGCTATTTAGGCAAACGCATTAGGCAGCAAATGCCTTTCGTTGGCTGAGTCTAGGTTACTACATAATTCATTCATTAAGGAAGTGCGTTGAAAGTGCCTGAGGTAAGTGGGGAAAGGTCATGTGTTGAATGGATCTTTAATTAAGCTACTTTACAACCACGGTTACACGATTGCTGACATGCACCGTGTTTGTATACAGTAGAATTATTTAGAAAGACAATAAGTCAGGTGATTACTATAAGAAATGAGGGAAAAGCACAACTGTTACATTAGCATTTAGTGGTAGGCTAAACTGATCTAATCCTGAAGTTTAAAAATAAAGACAATAACCTAAAGAAAATGGAAAACTATGAAAAAATCTCATTGTGTATTGTGTGTATTTCATTTCGGGTGGATAACTACGCTCCAACAACTCCTTTACATGCAGAAATGACACATTTCTGTCATACAATATTTGGCTCAGAATTGTAAACCTCTGAAAAACTCGAGTATGATGATATTTTCAAGAAGCCACCCTGTCGTACTAGTGTCCGACAGCAGATGGCAGGCTGTTTCCACTGTTGAACCGTCTCCTGATACTACCCTGGGCTGAACTTCTGTGCCCCGCTGCTGTGATGTTGGCTTCCCAACCCTTGCTGCTCCTGCCTGTGAAATGCATTCCCATTAAAAGGCATTTTTAAAGCCAACACCAGTGCTATAACAATCATCTCCCTGAAGCCAAGCCTCCATGCCCGGGAGCTCGGCAGTGCCACACAGGCAGACATGTGGCGGCTGCCACAAACAAAGGCCCGGCACTCTCCTCCCCACTCCTCTTCCCTAAGTCTCCACATGGTTATGGGCCGCGCCTGCCAGGGGCAATTACACCCACAGCCCAGTGTGAGGTCACAGAGACCCCAATCACCACTAACAAGATCAAGGCTAACTCTCTATCACACACACAAGCACACACTTGCTTATGCGTGCACACATGCAAACACAGGCTGTCCTCTCTCTCTCTACCCAACACCTCTCTCTCTCTCTCTCTCTCTCTCTCTCTCTCTTTGGCACACTCTGAAATTATAACACATTTTGAGTGGCTGTGGAAAGTATATAGCTTTTTTAAGAGCAACAAAAATAACAGGGTGACAATCACGCTGTCAGACGTGGCTGTCTCATTCCACTCTATGTCACCAAGTTCAGGACTCTGTCTTGGTGACACTGGTGCAGAGACACATCAACAACATACACAGTAACACAGGACATACTGACGGACAACAGGTCCACACATCCAGTGCAAGGCGACAGTGCAGGACATACTGTGGACAGTAGTTTATGCATACCAGTCTACATCTATACATTCAGTGCTCTATAGATGTGTGTGTTTGTTACAGAGTGGTTGCAGCTGTAGAGGTGTTGTGAGTGACCCCACTGGTTCAGTGTGCAGTGAGGAGGTTATACTGAATAAGATCGGATGCATGAAGTAAATCACGAGTGTTGTTGGACCTACGTTTGTGTGGCTTAAAACCGTTGCACGCCAGGACTGAAGTGCACAAGCTTGTGCAGACATAGTGCTAGTGTACAGACATTGTACTGATAATTTGAAGTCCAGTCAAATAACAAAAAAAACCTTGGTGTCATAATGTCCAGTTTTAATACGGTGCAGTAGATTAGCGGCGCAGTGTTTTGAAAGAGTCGTTAACCTCGTAGAGACCTGGTGGAAAACGCCCACACAGGACACCTCTTAAAAGTAATGAGCCAGCGACGTGTTAAAGTCACATGATGGCTATGGAAAAGGCTACAGGGTCACCCTTTTCAGAATATGGATCAACTCTTTAGTTGTACTTACTTTTGAAAAAGTGTTTTTCAAAAAATGGTATATATATGCATTTTACCAATCCCCAACCAACCCACACCTCACCCCTGAAATTTACCTTTCAATATCTCTAAAACATAGAGGATCCAATCTGTAGAACTGCTGACATATTTTCAACCAAGGACTGAAGTTACTGACTTGTTTAAATTGTTTTAACTCTATGCTATCAGCTGTTGTGTAAGAGTAGGCGTCTGTGTCTAAAACATTCAGCATTGCTAACAAGGGCTTACGTTTTACCCTGCTTATCTAGCCCAGCTGATGTGGACAGACTGGATCGGTGACCGATGAGAGAAACTGTACCCCTGTGCCCTGATACAGCCCATCAATACCCACGAGGCCATGTGTCATGCAGCAGGCAGCCTGAGCAGAGGTTCACATACCTCCTATGATACCGCAGTGAGAGCCCATGCTTCATGCCCTCACACCAAAGGCCGATGTGGCAGCTTGCTAAATAATTTGTGCTTCTTTACCGGGGTCATTGGATAGAGAATCTGGGCCCTGAATAATTAATCTGGACACAATCTGAGCAGCCGGCTTCTGTTTCCTCCAGGTTTCAGCCAGATTGTCTGCTGCTCTCCTCACGTTCATGCTGTCTTTGCGTCTAATTCATCTGGAAGGGAATCCCAATAATGCTGTGGGCAGGCTGGGTGTTAGGAGTGTGTCCTGAGCATGACCCACAGGATCCAGAAAAAGAAAACCATATACAGCCGCAGAATCTCTTTTCATTTCGAGGACAAAAATAAAACAAAGGCCCATTACCGCCAAGGCTTTGTTTAGCTACATAATTGCTTTTCATTATTCAGTGCACAATTGATACCCACAGCGTAGGTTGAAAGAGGCGCAGTTGTTCAAGTGAGGCTGGAAATTAGATCTTTTATTGATATCGTTGCGTCTCAGATCTGATTCTTACAAACGCTGAGTGACAAAACTGGAGCCTGATAGTCTGTCTGTTTCTGTGAATACTGATGCCGCTCCTCAAGCTGTTAGATAGGCTGACGGTAGCCGAGCGGTTGGAGAAGTATAGGCTTGTGACTGAAAGGCTCCCCATTCAAATCCGCAGACGGGCTGCAGAATCTGGGGCAGGGAAAGTGAACGAGAAATGCTCTCCCCTACCTCAACTACCACTGAGGGGCTCTTCAGCAAGGCACTTAACCCTCAGCTACCACAAAATGCCTTACAGTACCTTGAGTGTTTGGATTTTTTTTTAGCATGGGTGGCCCCAATGGGATTCACACTTCTAATTCTGACAGTTTTAGCGGTATGCTGTACCCACTGAGCTATACTGGACCACATGAGCAGTTTAAGCGCGGTCATTGAGAAATCAGAGACCAGTAGATGGCTCCATGTCCACCAGGCTTAACTACATTATTTTGGCCACTGCCAGAGCCAAGACTCTGATTCCTGTATGTGCATTCCTCAAATACTTTCCCATCATTGCAAATCCCACTCGCACTTAGCTGTCCTTGCAGTGCTCATCACTGATAGCCTTCCAAATGTATTTAAATTGTCACATTGACTTATTCTCTTATTTTGTCCATCTTTGATTGTTCAGAGCAGAAGTGATGTTTGACCGAGGCCAGGACCTCAGGATAATACCCAAACACGATTGTCAATGTCCGTGTCCCTGCAGAGCAGGCGTGAGGGGGGAAGGCTATAAGTCTGAGGCGCAGAGTAAAAGGGACAGTAAGAGATAGAGCTCTTTAAAAAAGTACACTAAGACAGGAAGAATGACACTTAGCCCTTAATCATCTCTATGTCTGCAGGGATCCCCTGTACTTTTGTGTCTATTGCAGATAATGGTCTTTCCTCACTTGACAGCATGTCTTTGCAGAGCTGGAGCTCTGTAACCAATGCTTAAGTGTATCAGGGTGACAAACCGTTGCTAGATTCGGTGGTGTCACGGCTCATCATGTAGTGACATTGCTGACAGCTGTGGTGTTAAGACAGGGAGGCTGTTGGATGGAGTTACAATAGATTGTAGTGCAGCAGGCCCAAGTTCCATAACAATGCCTTCCCTGAGGATCATACTGCAATAGTCAGTCCAGCAACACCAGCTGGAACCACTGGAAGAGAGTGAGGGGAAGTAATGGAAATCTTGGAGCATAGAGGGAAATGCTTCTTCAGTTATTAGACAGTGTGGATGCTTGTGTTTCAGGAGAAAAACCAGAGGCAAAAGGAGTACAAGAATGACAATGTTGTTTGCGGGCTAGATCTCTCATGCACTATAGTGGCTGGCAGGCTGTCCAAGTGTACTGGCTCCTTCCTCAAAGAAACAGGGAGGGGGGAAAAGTCCCAGCCATCAGATATAACCACACCAGCTTGGATCTGTCCAATCCTATCAGTCCTCTTCCATGAGCCGCTCTGAGGAGACACGTTCTCGCCACGTCCTCCACTGGTTTTAAGGGACTTCCTGTTTGTTGGAAAACAGTGCCGACAAATTGTATAATGACAAATGGCGGCCTTAACATCGTGGGAGCGTGCCGTCCTCGGACCTCAAACTCAGTTGCAACTAATTTCGCTTCAACCCCAAAACAAGCAGAACAACATGACAATGACCAGGCTTTATCTGTTTCCACGCAAAATGGTCTCTGAGGTTTGGCTGGATTTGAGGAGAGCTATACTTGTAGTTATCCACTTTATGCTCGGCCGTGAACAGTATTTAGAATAAATTACATTCAACATGACCGAGAAGACACATTTTATTCTACGTTTTTGGACATTTAAGGTTGGGGCACTAGTTTGGTGCCATGGCGTGTTTGAGAGACCTCCCTACTAACTGGATTTCAGTGTTTATCCTGCTGATCAAGGCCCTGGATTAGATTACCGTCACCCTCTATTAGACTTTAAGACAGGGAGAAATACTAATGTCAGAGTGATGCTCTTAGTCATCTTCCCTTCCAGCTGTTATGTAACAATCTACTTACTGTGTTTCCAGTGCATTGTTGCTGTTGGCATATTGAAATTGTTGCTGATTTAGTGCCTATTGTTTTTCCATAGTACTCTTGCGTAAGGTACGCAAGCTTTTCACATTTCATTTCATTCCAACTGTATCAAATTAAGTATCCTACCAAATATTTACAACTCAGTAGTTCAAATGCAAAAGATGGTTCTATCCTCAAGAACAGAACTATTTTGTTCAGATGAGTCTTAATTTCAATAGTAAAAAATAATATGTTTTACGATCATTTTATCAGAGTAGGTGTCATTTAAAAAAAAAATGGTGGTTGTCTTATTTTGCAACAACCTCTTCACATGTCAGAATTAATGTATTGGTGTTTTTGTCATTCCTTCAAAATGTTAATGGGGAAATGACAATGACAGCAAAATGGCAATATAGCCCTCTCTACAGCCCACCAGACCAAGACCTCTCACAAGCCTCACAGTGTTAGCAGGCAGCTGTGCGGATGGCGCTGACCATGCACACATATTTAGGTGCTCAACGTTGTCACTGAACTGTAATGAATGGCGTGGTAATCTATTCCATCTCCTGACCATTAGCAGGCTGTGAACACTCGCTAATACCAGCCCGGGCCTCATTTTCCAGGCCTCTGATCGCACCGAGCATTGGCCGCCTAATTCGCTCAATGAAATGGGGCTGGCGATTACTGAGGCAGAGATTTAATATATCACGGAAAATTAGGTCAATTTTAATAAATTACTCATCCCACTGAATAGTCCACATATGCTTATGGAGGAGGAGGGGGTGTTTCGCCAGTGGGGAGAACTGGTTGTTTTAATACGCAATACGAGTATGAGGATGAGTGGTGATGGAAGAGGCGATGGGTGCGTCCCCTCCCGCCAACACACACACACACACACACACACACACACCCAAACAAGCAACTCAAACAAGAGATGTCAGCACTTCTGAGTTGCCGGTGACTTTGGAGTCCTCGAATGCAGGAGCAATTAAGGCTTTGGCTTCAATCATCTCAATGGCTTATGTGGGCTATTACCTCCACAAGTCAATCTCTGGATACCATATATAACCCTAACCCCCTGGACTTCCCAAAAAGCATTGGCCTTTCCCCTGGCACACAACAACTTGTCACAGAATGCCTGTGTAATAAAAGATGAGTTAGTGCATTTTCTCCATGTAACACAGGGTGTATTTTACTTTTTACGGCAGCATATTTTGCTTATGATGGAGGGCGAGCGAGAAAGAAGTCAAAATGCCTCCATAAATCATTCCTTGCGTTCTACCTCAAAAATAGTGCTCACATGATAAATGCGAGTTTACTGGAAGCATTTTAACTGTGAACAATGAGTCTGTGTGTGTGTGTGTGTGCGTGTGTCTGTGTGTGACAAATCTGGAAGCAGTTTATGGCCAGCCACAGAGGCCTCTGTGATTGGACAAGCTATGTCACTCCTGGTCTTAAAAGGCTTTGCACAACAGCGAGGGCATCGGAGAGTCATCCCTCCATTTGTGGGATGAGAAATTCCACAGGATTCACCACACTGTTCATTTCTATCCAAACTGCTTATTCTATCTGCAGGCTCTTCTAGACACATGAAACGGCTCGGTAATTTGTGACTGTGGTGCATAATCAATACCCATGACTTTCTGCAGCGCCACACAGAGTAATCTGGAAATGGATTCTCCGGTGATAGGAGGATAGCGCTGGATCACATCTCTTCCTCCTGTAAATGGGAGTCAGGAACTTGGTGAACTACAGTATATGAACTGCTGTGATCTGCATCGTTTTGCTGTTTGAATGGCTTGAACAGGCAGGATACACCCATGGCATAGGTCTGAAAGCCTGGTGTCAGTGTACAAGGCTACTAATGGTCCCCCCCACCTCCCCCTATACCTCCAGGCCAAGGTCCACACACACCAGCCCGTGCTCTTTGTTCTGCCACTACTAGCCTTGCAGCTTTGGTCTCCCTTGGATGTACCGGCCTGGTAATCGCTCCACCCGGTCGTGACTCTTCTCTCTGCTCAACTCCCCGGTGATGGCATGACATTTCAGTCAGAACAGCAGAGTCACTCCCCGTCTTCCGTTGTTGTACTTCTTCAAGAGATACCTTACATCATCTTCACCCCACTGAATTATATCCTCTCTCCTCACTTTAATTGCTCTCCAAAAACTCCCTTTTACCTCTCATCTTTGCTCTTAATTTTATTTCTTTCCTTGCACTTATCTCTCCCACAATCATCGTCGTAGGAATATTGCCGGGGCGCTGTGGCTCTGACCCTCGCGCTCCGTATTATTACTTGCTTGTAATGCTGGTGATCGAGGAATCAAAACTTATTCTGCTGCTGCGCTCACTGTAAGTCACACTAGATAACAACGTAAACTAAATGCCTAAAATGTAAATGGTATAAAAGCCTCTGAGGCATAGAGATAATTTTACTCAGCAACATTGGCGTCTGTTTACTTAGCCACTTCATAATAAGAGCTCTCCCTGTACCTGAGTGAAACACACTCAAATTGTATAGAGCTGTTTATCCCAGTAAGATGAGCAGAGCGCATGTAAAAGCATCATGACGTGTCAGTGAAATGTACTTTATATTTTCATTTAAAATCAAACCTGATATTTATTTATTTTATTTTACTTTTACATCTGTCTATATACAGTATTGAAATGAGAAACTTTCATTCTTGCTCGTGGACATTTGAAGGTTTGTTTCATGCTCTGTGAAAGGCACACAGGGCTCCAAGAACTCTTCATATCAGCGCATTGCTCCTTCTGTATTTCACAAACCCATTCCAAACAACCTCCCCCTCTCCCCATTCAAGATAGATAAATATGAAACCAAAAGCAGAAATTCATGCTTGAAGCAAGGGAACTAATCTCCCTCCTGCCTGTTTCACTCCTCTGTGTTTAATTGATAGAAATTGCATGCATCAAAGAAAACGCACACTGAGATTTAATGGGCATAAAATGGACATTAGCATTTTAAAGAGGTGGATTAACACATTAATCCGGGCAATTTTCATCCAGCTCTTCCAATGAGATCGTCACAGCGCACAGGCTCCTAATGGGGCTTAACTGGCTTTCTGCTTTAGTGCTGCTCTCAGGGATAACACCAAACTTTTAGTTTTTGGATGGGGGAACGAAGGGGCTTAATGTGTGTGACGGCTCTTTCAGAAGCGAGGTTTTACTTTCAAATGAACAGACGTTCACATGACACATTACACACGTTACACAGTGCCATGGGTGTACTCTGGGCTGGTGTATAGCCGAGACACGGAAACGACATGGGTTTCAGATGGTGAAATTGCCTGCGCTTGAAAAAGGAATAATCAAACGGGGCTGTTGTTGGACTCACATCACGGAGCTGATTCTCCATCCATGCTGAACATATGTGGTTTGGTGGAGGAGGCACACTGCGATGTTGAGCAAACCGTACACAGAAGTGAGTACAGGATTTTACCACGATGTTGTGCCCTGGAGGCCTGCGCTGCGTTGGGTCTTGCTTCGGGATCAAAATCATGTTCTCCAGCCTCACCATCCAGCCAGATGACACTCATTTGGGCTGATTTGCTGTGAATCGGGACTAAAGAGCCACAGTGGATCGAACAGAGGCAGCTGATCAATGCCCCCCCACCCCCCTCTCTTCCAATGGGAGACGCACTGTACTGTTGTGTGTGGTTGCTACAGCATCACTGTCTTGTCGCTACCAGGCGGTCCCCGAGGAGTGCAAGACTGAAACACAAGCTAACTGTGTTTCATGTGCAAGGGACAAAATCAGGATGTGCACTCACGCATGCATATATACACACACACACACAGACACACACACATGTTCACACACACACGTCGTACCCATGCGACCAACATCAATGACATAAGCCCTCGGTGGCGGTGTTTAGACAACACTGAGCTCTCGTGATGCAACGTGTCCCCTACAATGGTACACGCTTTCATTTCCATCCCCGTACGGCTGCTCCTCCCTTTTGTTCGAGTCATTTACACCAGTTTATGCACACACAACATGTAAGCTAGCTGTACCTCCATGCAAAGAGAATGTAATGTAGGTCATCAAACAGAGCCGACTGGGAGAGAGAGCTGTTGTTTTGCAAGCAGGGAGGCAGCCTCTAGAGGAAAAGGACCGACGTGAAAGGAGAGGAGGGGGAAAAAAAACAGAGAAAAAACAGCGGAACAAACAAAAGCTCCTTCGACAAACTGTTAAAATGTAGAGTGGGTCTGTTTGGGGTGTTGTCACTGGTGGGTGGAGGTACAGAAATACAGAAACACTGCTCTCTCTCTCTCTCTCCTCCTGTCTCTTGCTCTCCGGTGAATAGTTTATGCGATCATCTATTCACCTCTCCTGTACTTTCCGTCCCATTATCACTCCGACATGAGATTGCACTCAAGACGATGTTGGAATTTTTGATAACATGAATTGTGAAAATGAAACACTGTTTTGAATTAATAAACAACAGAGTCTGGGGCTTTTAGAGTGGAATCCACCTCCCCCTGCCCCGCCTCCAGTATCATTAGTATTATTATTTTTTCATCTTCAGCCATTGGCCCGTACCATCTGAGTAATATTAGAGAAAGCTCTCGGCTGTTGGGATGTTTCCTGAAACACGCTCTGGCAGGATGCTGTGATTTGAGTGACCCCTGAAGTGACATTTGAATCGACGGGCTACAGTCATAGCATGGTTTCCCCATTCTCTTGGCCACCTTTGTCTGAAAGCCTGTGACACCTCCATACACAGGTGATGTACAGTAAGTGTCTGAGTTGGCTCTGGCCAAATGGAGAGGAGCATGGATACACGGCATCGGAGGTGCATTGCCATCCAATGAATCATTCACGACAGAACAGACCTTTTAGCCAGCCTTAAACTGATGCCAATATCGCAAAGCCCCTGCCCCTCTCCGACAAACCAGTCTGTCATTCGACCTTCCATCTCCAACACGTGTTTACCAGATAAAAAGAATTGGGATGAGGGAAGAGACGCCCCAGACCTCCTCCTTGACAGATGAATGTTCACATTCCGACGGCAAGCACTCTATCATGGTCAGCAGTTTCTTCCCAGACGATAAAAAACACCAACACTCTGCGCTGATCCAAATGTCAATAACAACAAACCTCAACCACCACGTCCCACAGAACAAATCACAACTTCTTGATCGTAATCCAGTTTTGTATCCACCTTTCCCATCAAGTTCCCGTCAACCCATCCCTTTGTTAAAATACAACTTAATAATGACAAAAAAATGCCTTAAATGTAAAAAGCCTGGTGGCCAGGGGGCAAACAATGGCTAACATTTGAAACGCTATCAAAGTTCTGGTCTTCTCTCCATCTTTTGAGAATAATTACAGTTATCTGCTCGGTCTGATTTGTGTTAGCAGCTTGAACGACAGCCAAGGCACTTGGACGGACGAGAAGGACAGAAATTTATAGCGAAATGCTTGTCTTTTGATTCGCCTTGGCCGGGGTTTCGACAGCCTCAAAAAAGCTGGTGAGCCGAGGTACTTTGAACCTCGAGATAAGGATCAGCTCAAGTCAGACAGACGCTAGGCTGAGAAGAATCCAATTTTACATAACGCCGTTCAAAGAACTCCGACATCCGTAATTGAATATAGAGTACCCCGATAAAATGATCAAAGCGAGGAGCTTGTAAAGTTAATGAAAATAAATAAAGCAAAAAACTGCAATTCTCTTTACTGACAGAAGGGTTTAAAAGGATCCTAACGCTGAGACCTGTCTTTTAATAGGAATCATAATGAGGGGTTTCCTTCCCCCAAAAAATCACAAGTCGACGAACAGGACGGAATGTGATTAGGATAGCCAACTCTGTTCACTGTGGTGTGTATGTGTGCATGTGTGTGCAAGTGTGTGTGGAATAGATCCAACCACTCCTGATGTGGCTCCCAGCAGTCGACAGCTCTGCCAACCGTTGTCATTTTCTGGCAGCCAGATTACTCTTGGGGTGGCATTTTCACAGTTGTCAAGTGAGGATTTAATGGCCAATTATCCTCAGATAAATATATCTCTGCTGAGGAGAGGGAGCCATCGTCGGAGTGGGAGACTATCGCTTCTAATTGTGGGCTAAAGAAAGAGAAAAACATGTCTGGTCAAAGCCTCCAGAGACTGGCCGACTTCCTATATCCCTGCACTGCCTCTTCATCATACCCAAGAAGTTGAATCCCTTAAAATAAATCCACTATACTGTAAATCACGTGTTACGCTTACTGCACAAAGTACGCGCCTTCGTTAAACAGGGTGTCGCCATCCTCACTTTGACCAGAGCGTGCTGTCGATCGTTTTTTGTTTTTTTTTTCCATTGGCATTCACGACAGGGAAGGAAATCATTCACTGAGGAGACCGGAGAGGCCAGCGGGATGACTAACACACAGGAATGATGGGATCATGGAACTAACACATGGAAAACCAAATTTAGCACCTTGCTGCTGGGCTACAGAGGTGACATCAAGGCCAATACAGGGCTACCACTGAGAGTTTAGAAAATGGTACATGAAAGGTATCATTTCAAAAGCAAAACATAAAGAGTGCCTCATGTTCATCGCTCAGTATTTAAAAAGTTCAGCTAATTATATTACCAAAAATGCTACTATTTTGTAAGCAAAGATCTTGAGATGCCTTCAATATTAATTCATAGCAAGTTTTACTCATGCAAGCAATTATTTTGTATGGGTAGGTGTCACATTTGCGAACCGATAGATCTCTTTGGAATGAAACTTTACATGATCCATTTGACATTTCATATTTTAGGCATTTAGCTGACACGCTTATAACTTACAATGAGTGCAGCAGTGGATCATATCATATCACATTTCACTTATCATAATAAGTGATCAATAGTAAGGGCTGCTAGGGTCAGAGCCACAGGGCCCCGACAGTGCTTCTGCTGAGTGATTTTGAAGCCATGCAGTGGGACCAGAAGGAAGGAACTGAGCCAAGCAGAGCTGCTCTTGTCCATCCAAATCCTTGTCACATGTCCGATGTGTGAAAAATGCCATTTCAAACTCTAACATGCTACCTGCAACTTCCCCTTCCTTGCCGAGACCATCAACTGCACCTCATAGTAACTCCTATAGGGTCTGGCTTACAACGGTTCCCACTCAGGAATAGAGTAAAGTTTTGCTAGAGAGACAGCAGTGACAGAAACAGGCTGGTTTCAGACCCGAGTATTATACAGACATACATCTCTGTTGCTGGCAGGTTAGCAGTGTGTAGATGTCAGTGGGGATCGTGGCTAACAGGCTGAGCGGCCTGCACCAACGTCACCTCAGGTTAATGACAGTGGCAGTCTCAATCGCTGGGGCGGTGGAGAGGATTTAATGCCTCCTCTTTGGCACCAGGAAGTGCTGATAATGATGCTGGGTGGCACGGAGCGTGTCCCTTCTGACATCGGCAATGATTTAAACTTCCGCTATGGTGAGCGAGTTCATATGCATACACACACACACACACATACACACATGCACAAACACACACACACACACACACACACACTGCTGTCCAAGAAAGGCTTCATCAT
>OOFE01031140.1:18618-37625 GCA_900323365.1 Monocentris japonica | reverse complement strand
TCAATCCAATAGAGCATCTTTGGGATGTGGTGGAACGGGAGATTCACATCATGGATGTGCAGCCGACAAACCTGCAGCAACTGCGTGATGCTATCATGTCAATATGGACCAAAATCTCTGAGGAATGTTTCCAACACCTTGTTGAAAGAATGCCATGAAGAATTAAGGCAGTTCTGAAGGCAAAAGGGGGTCCAACCCGGTACTAGGTACTACTACGGTACTACTACCTAATAAAGTGGCCGGTGAGTGTATATGTACACTCCCTGAGGTATTCCTGTGTAGACAGATAGAATGGATGCATTTACTTGTGTGTGTGTGTGTGTGTCCAGTTGAAGCAGATGGAGGTCCAGCTAGAAGAGGAGTATGATGAGAAGCAGAAGGTATTGAAAGAGAGGAGGGAGTTGGAGGCAAAGCTGCTGCTGGCCCAGGACGAGGTAACTACACAACGAACACTCACGTAGACTTGTTGGGTCCCAGACCTATCATGACTAGTACTTATTTTATTGTTACTAGTAACTAATTTAATTTTTGCCAATAACTTTTATGTTCTTACAATAGTGACTAGAAAATAAGTACTAGTGCCTAAAATTGAGTGACTAGTGCTTTTTTGGGAATAATAAAAACTAAATGAGTCTCTAGTAACTAGAAAATAAGTACTAGTACTTATTAGTTCATTTATAATTAAATTGTTACCAGTAAAAATAGAAAAGTGACTAGTAAAATAGCAAATTAGAACTAGTATCTATTATATAGCAACTAGTAAAATGACAAAATTACAACAACTAGTAAAATTAACTGGCAGACTAGTGACTAAAAAATAAGTATAGTAGATGGTACATTAGAATATCAAAAGTGCATTTTGTTGTTTTCGTCTTCAGATGAAAGCATGAAATATGACCAGCATTAGCTTAGAAACAATAACAACTTGACCAATACTAATCAATTCTTATAAGGCTATTTCCATTTTTCTGGTGAAGTTTTTTCTTGTTGTTCAGGAACCCTATCTAATCGCAGCAACCCAGCTGATGGAAACGCACCTAATTTTCATTTTATCTTTTGAAACGTAGCTTTAAATGCACAATGAAGGGCATTTTTACATTTTATGTACAGTATGCAGTCAGGAAACATCCTGCTGAACCAGGTGCATTTCCAATAGGAGGCGGGAGCACAAAACCAGCACAGCCCGAGGAAGGCTCAAAATACATTTTAAGGCCTGGGATCAGATTATTTATTTTTTTTTTTCTGCTGCTCAAACTCAAAGCTCAGCTGTGAGTATCATTAGTAACAGAGACCAAGAGGTCAAAGGGCACTCAGAGCTCTACCTCACACCACCTGGAAGAGCTCTGCCCCAGGTGCCTTATAACGGTAACCAGTCGCTTACCTCTGTGTCCAAATTCCAAAGAAAATGTGGCAATAACTTTGAATTTCATATATTAAGGATATCACATATTAACAATATCTGACGCTGGGATGAGCATTTATGAGGTGTGCACTGATATATTATCAGAAAACTAAGCAGACTATTTTTATCTGCGGAAGGAGCCATGATATCATGTGTTCATTGTCTCCTGTGCCGTTTCCATGGACGCGTTTCCATTTCCAAGGAAACGCGTTGTTGAACGAGTAAACATGGCGGCACAGATGCCCGTAAAGGTAATAGAATGATTACCAAATGATTTAGCTGTTTAAACTCCTGTTAGGTGCGCATTTCAAAAGTAGGCTCTAAAAGATGTAAAGAGCAGTTAGTTGAAGACTATTAATTCAATCAGGAAAAAACTTGACTATTATTTGAAAATGTCAGGCAAACGAACATCGGCATTTGCCGAACATATGAAAGGAAATGCAGTGATGCTTTAACTTTTATTGACTGCCGTACCATGGATGCTGAAAATATTAACAATAATATTACAAAAATGAAAAGAACGCGCCAGAGAAATCTGGCAGAAAAAATCAATTTAAATGTGTCTCGCACTGCATTTTGAATTACCAGATCAAGATCAAAGTCATTTAAATCAGCAAAAAACTGGCAGATTGTTAATGTATCCGCCCAGTCGGCCAACTCCACTCTACCTGTTTCCCAGGTGAGACATGGCGACATCGAGACAGAGAAGCGTCTGAGGAAGGACCTGAAGAGAACCAAGGCCCTGCTGGCTGACGCCCAGATCATGTTGGACCACATGAAGAACAACGCGCCCAGCAAGAGGGAGATTGCCCAGCTCAAGAACCAGGTACAGCACTGACTCACTTACACAACGATGCAGAGTAATGAGAACAGACAACTATGCACATGTGGCCTTGCACATTGTCACTTTTTTTTGTTTTGTTTTATCCTTTTGATGAAGTGAATAGTTTTTTACAATGCACGTCTGCAGACCTTGACACTTTCTACACATATACAGCCTTCTGTGAACCTGCTAATGTGAATGACACATTTTGCACATTATTTCACACATTTGTTTTTTTCACATTCCTATATTCTCTCTCATGTATCTCAGTATTGTTAGATTTTCTCACTTAATCATACTTGCATATATTTATTTTTTTCAGCAATTTTTTCTGACGTGCAAATTATCAAAATGTTCTGCTGTTATTTTGCACAAACTCATAATTTATTTAAAGTATAACGTATCTTTTCATACTTTTCATTCATACATCTCCACGTAATATGTTCTTGTGTGTTATATTTTATACCCCCACATTTGCTATATTCTTATTATTTTTTTCTTTGCTGTATCCTATTATTATTTTGTTGCTGCAATGACCCATTTTTCCTACAGGGATCATTCAAGTTTCATCTTACCTTATCTTGGTAGATAAGGGCTAAACAGACAGTGAATAGACTAAAAGAGGTTGACTTGAAAATGGAACACCATAGAGAAATCACTGCTGCACATCAGCCTTTTCTGTTATGTGATATGTTTATTTGACTTTTAAATTTGACTCATTACTGCAATAATGGTTGCAATAATTTACATGTTGGTGCTTTTAGCATATGTGCGGCCTTAATGAGATTTCTGCATGGAAATCACATTTGCAGGATTTTACATGCATTTTCTCCCCAAACAATACATTCCCCTCCGTTTCTGTGCACGTTTCAGCTAGAGGAGTCAGAGTTCACGTGCGCGGCAGCGGTCAAAGCCCGTAAGTCCATGGAGGTGGAGATTGAAGACCTGCATGTTCAGATGGAGGACATTTCCAAAACCAAACAGGCGGTCAGTACTCCTTTCTGGCTCTTTCTCTTAGGCTTTCTAGCCATGCTGCAATGCTTTGGACCTACGTCAGAGTATTTTCAGTCCCCAACGTGCAAAAAGCAAGGGAGGGATTTCCAATTAGCTTCCTAGGTTGACACTACCGCAGGCGGCGGTTCCGATTGAGCTTATGATTGAGCTTAGAAAATGATATACAGTACGTCATTCTCAAATGGGAGGGGGGGTACTAAAGCTGTCACAACATTTGGAAATGATTGTCATCCGTGATCAACGTGGTGTTTTTCAGGCTTCTTTTTTTGGAAGCTGCACCATCTGTGGTAGTAGCAGGGCGGCAGTAGATATGTCAAAACATTGCCAATAGCCAGAGAGAATGGGTTAAAGGACACACCTGTTCCCTCATAGCTCTTCCTCTGTCCTTTATTTACTCCCTCTATTCCTCTTCCTTTTCTGCTTCATTTCCCACATTGTCTAATGTAGCCCTCTCCCATCTTCTTCTCTTTCTCTATCTAACTATGGGATAGGATAGGATCTGTGTTGTTTTTCTCACAAAAACATCCAGTTCTCTCTACTTTCTACTCTTTCTACTTTACCTCAGTATTTTTTCCCTACTCCTTTCCCCCCCACTTACTTCTCACATTTTCCCCTCTTCCCATTTGGTACCACAATGTCCAGTTTGAGTTTCTGCATGTTTCTGAATCCATTTTTTAATTTTAACAAGACCTTGAACTGCATTGCTGCTTATGTTGTCACGAGCAAGGTGAATATTATCTCCACAGTGAAATGAAGGGTACAGATAATTGAGTTCACCCGGCAGCAGGTCAGGAGCAGATATATGGGGAAGATGGATGGATGGAGGAGGAGTTTTACTGTGGGGATGACTCCACACACACACTCTCATAGACAGATTAGTCTAAATGTAATTCCAACTATTTTCCAAAGGTTCTTCTTATTCCTGAAACAAATAGGGAGTGAATAGCAGCTCTTGTGAGGTATACTTAACCGGTTAGCAATGTTCCCTGCCTCTGTATAGCCATTGGCATTACAAAGTTACCACTTCCTTGTGCTTCACAGGTAGTTGTGGCAGCCAAATATTTCACAATCATCATGGAAAACATCACAAAAGAACCTATTATACCTCAACTTTTTGCTCAGTGGTTTGCAGTGGTGGCCAATTTGAGACCGATGGTTTTTTTTGGTAATTGTGCTCAGTAACCATTTGACAGACGGCGATGTGCAAGAGGTTAAGTTCAAAGTTAACCCAAATTACCACGCAATTTTCACAATATGCTAGCATGGTAAAAAAATTCGAATTAAAACAGCTTTGGAAACCATTTTAAACTGATATCAGAAAGACATTTAGGTCCCCGATTTCACGAAGGCAGAAGCTATGGACGACTACGTACTTCCAGCCTCTAAAAGTTTGCTAGGTTGTCTGTGAATAGAAAAGTCACGGATGATAAAAGTGAGCAAGCAACAGATCTTGGAAAACAAAGGGCATTTTTATTGTTTTTTATTGTTACATCTTCAAAACGGTGCCTTTGAAGGTGACCTTTTGCGTCCATGCATTTGGCGTGAAAGGAAAGAAAAGAGGTGAAAGAGCTGATGGCACTAACAGTTATTACATGAATGGAGGGATTTGTGATGCATACCCAGCACTATCCACATCTCACGACGCAATTCAAGATGGATACAATCATGCAAATAACATTTCTTTCTCCGACGGTCTGCCCATTCGTCATCCCCTGCTGTAATTGCAGTTGTTTGAGAAAATTGTCTTGCGTGTTTTGACAGCTTGTTTTTCTGCTGCCTCAATCGGCAGTCATTTCATGTATATATGAGTAATCGTATAGACCAAGAGAGAGAGAGAGAGAGAGACATGGCATTTTTGGGTTATTCTTTTTGGCTGTCAAAGAGCGAGCGCAAGTGAATACCAAAGAGCCGAGCTACATAATTGGGTTGAGATTGCACCGACAGGCTATTGTTTAAATGAAAGTTTGCTGCTCCAGACTGGCACATGTTTTTGAAGTGTCCATCACATTTTCCCCACACCGCCAGTGACTTAAGAGTTGCTTCAGCTGCTTTCAGAGTCGCTGCTTATGACTATTCAGTGAGGGCAAAGTTTAAAAAAAGGAAAGTACGATATGGAGATTTGGCCCCCCGACTACCTTTTTTTAATTCCTGGAGTACACTTGGTGGTACTGATGGTACTAATGACAAAAAACAATGTACCATCATGAACCAAAAATCAGCCAACCCAGTCACATAGTACTAGTAGTACTGTATAAACACCCCTCTCTGCCATCGTTGTCTCTTTTCCATCCGTGAGCTGGATTCATCCAATGCACTCCATTACGCATCCTGAGATCTGTTTGGACTGTATCCTAATAAGATGGATGCCACAGTGTCAGCGCTGCCTTCCCCCTGCTTCTCTCATCTACTCGCTATGTGCTAATGGATTCATTAGCCTTTTTCACAGAGACACATTATTCATCATTTATTAATCCATAGCCCGATACCGCCGATCTGTCTCTCTCTCTCTCTCTCTCTACCCACCACCACCACCACCCTCCTGTATTATCCCAGTCATTATAGAAATAGGATTACTCTGCAGTCCCTCCCACTAGCTGAAGGTGTCTACGAGGCATTCGCTGCTAGCATTTAGCCGCTAATTGGAGAGCTCGATTGTGGCTGGGACCTTAAATGACCCCTATTCCGCCTTGTGATCAGTGGAGGGGCTGTAAGCAGGAGCTAATAAGGGAGCTCCTTGGAGAAAAACATTCGCTATACATGCAGGAGCATACATACTAACATATAAAGCCAAAGAGCACACTGCACACTGAAAGTAGTTACTGCTGTATGACTTTGTAGGGCAGCATAGGTTTGCTGTTGCAGAGGAGGTTCTACGCGGGGATAAGGGCAATCGCAGATATTTAGCTTCTTAAATTTACAACATGTGACTCTTATCTTTCGTGTGTTTGTATTGACATGCATCTCTGTCTTTTGTCTTTTTTTTCTCCCATCAGCTGGAGGAGCAGCTAAGTCGTCTGCAGAGGGAGAAGAATGACCTCCAGTCCCGCATGGAGGAGGACCAAGAAGACCTCAATGAGCTGATGAAGAAACATAAGTCTTCTGTAGCCCAGGTCTGTCTTTACCTCTCACACACACACACACACACAGGCACGCTTGAAAGTTTGTGAGCCCTACAGGGGGTGGTCATTATTTCCTATATTTTCCTATATTTTTTAAGGAATAACCTTAAAAAATCGTTATCTGAACCTTAAATCTTAAAGAAGATATCACAAATAAAGAGAATGCACAAATAAATGTGATATACTTTTGTTGTTTATTTAACAAAACTGGTTTATGTAAAAAAACAACTCAGATATCCCTCCTTTAACAGCGATGACTTAAAATAAAAATCTCCTATAGCCACTGATTAGTCTCTGGCTTCTTCCTTGAGGGATCCTGGTGTCAGGCCCTGACAGCATCTTGATTGGATTTCGGTCAGGACTTTGACATGGCCAATCCAAAACACTAAACTTCTTCTTCCTGACTCATTCTTCGGCAGATTTGCTTGAATGCTTGGGATCATCAGCTTGTTGAACAGCCACTTTCACCCCAGCTTCAGTTCTCAGACTGACAGCCTCAGAATTCATGGTTCCCTTAATGATGTCGAGTAGTCCAGGTCCAGAGGAAGAAAAACAGCCCCAGACCCATGACACTCCCACCTCCATGCTTGAGAATTTGGGGTTTTGAGTTGTCGCCAAACATGGGACCAAATTTTTGACTAATTTGTCCAGAGAACAGACTTCTAGAAACCTTCAGGTCGAGGTAGTCTCTTTGGCAAGACAGGCAGCTTTATTCTTTTTAGACAGTAGAGGCTTCTTCCTAGCAAGCATGAATGCCATTTCAATTCAGTGTTCTTCTTGTTGTTTATGGATGCACAATGACATCAGATGCAGCAGTGGAGGCTTGTAGATCTCTAGATGTTCTTTTTGCTGTTTTTTACTAGTTTTAATATTTTTCTTGTGGCTCTTGGAGATATTTTAGAAGGACGTCCACTTTTAGTCAGAGTCGCTGTCATGTTAAATGCTCTCCAACTGTATATCATTTGTCTCACAATGGACTGATGGAGCCCAAATGTTTTTGCTATGACTTTCCAACCTTCCCCAGACTGATGTAACTCACTACTCTCTTCCTGAGGTCCTCTGAGGTCTCCTTAGATCACATTTTTTCTTTCTCCTGCATGGTACCACCAAACTGACCAGGTTTCTCACCTGAATATATGAGAGTGCCACACAAACTCTTCCCCAAAGATCTGACCTTTGATTGGGTAACTTGGGTAACATACCTAGTTATTTACCCACCTGATTCTACTTATCTACTTGATTTAACTAATGCAAGAGGAGGTTCACTTATTTTTGCACCTGCACTATTTCCCTTTAATCTATTTTACTCCATGCACAGTTTCCTGAAATTGGTAAATATAGATAATTGATTTCACTTAATTGATTTCTGGCCCAGACAGCTCAGTCGGTAGCGCACGAGACTCTCAGTCTCAGGGTTGTGGGTTCAATCCCCACGTAGTGTAAAAACTGTAACTTGTAAGTCGCTTTGGATAAAAGCGTCTGCTAAATAACTGTAATGTAATGTAACTTAAGAAAGACTAATTTTGATTAAATAAGGATTGCATGGTAAAAACTAAAAATCTCTATAATTACACAAGGGCTTCACAAACTTTCAAGCATGTCTGTATACACACATTTACTTGCGCATGAAGACACACATACTTGGGTTAAACTGTTTGGCCCTCCCAATAGCCAATGTTTTGTATTTTGAAGTTGAATAATAATAACAGCAAAATGCATTCATGCATTCTTGTGTGGACTTTGATCAAAATGTCTCATTAGAATCAATTCAGGTTAAGGGTTACCCATCGACAACCAGTGTATTATTGATCAAATATACAATAAATAACCCTATCCATATCACATTTTTAATAAAAAGCCAATATCAGCCTGTTGTGTCCTCAAACTCACATATTGGTCTAATCCTAACACACACACACAATGAAGCACATGCACACACATACAGTCAACCACCAAATCATGTCAAAAAGCAATACAGTGGTTTATTCATGAAACAAATTCCTGTATCAAGCTTTACATTGGATTTTTGACCTAATCTATCCCCAGCAATTTAGTAATTTTCTCAAAGTGGTAATATTTGGTGAGTTCTGAGTGGGCCCACATTAGTGTTAATGTAGCTGTATGTGCAGATGAGCACCAAGTGGAATTGAAAGTGGAGTAAAAACGCTTTCTCTCCGCCGCTGATGGAATGATGAGTGATCTGCCTCCACCAGCTCCAAATGAATCCATCCTTCCTGTCTAAAGTGAAGCGTCTCTATTCCCGTTGGGACTCGCCTTAGCAGAGTGCTTCATCTACTGGAAAAAAACCACTCATCTCAAATATTTCACACGGGTCACATTGAAATGAGATTTATTGATGTGCTTTCATCGGGCTGATGTGCCCTCCCCTCAGGTTTTGAAAGAAAAAACAGCTTCCCGCCAAATTTATTTATTTTATCTCTTTAATGTCAGTGTGATGTCACCATGTGTTAGTGGACTTACTGGGTATTTTTTTTAATCTTTCTGCCTTGGATGGGTTAATGAGTTTTGCAGGCTTTACATACAGTATGATTGATGGTCTACTTGAAACATGAAAAAGCAAGGCCAAGTTCTTGTCTAATTCCATTCCAGTATTATGTCAGATAGTAGAAAAGACAAAACATTTAATATCCACCTACCTTTCTGCTCACCACAATGCAGTTCAACTTGTAACCCGATTCTTTTTTTCTTGTGTGTTTGTGATGAAGTCTGCCCAGAACCTGGCCCAGATCAGCGACCTACAAGCCCAGCTGGAGGAGGCCCTCAAGGAGAAGCAGGAGATCCAGGAGAAGGTAAACACTGGCTTTCTGCTTGTTACATGCCGATTACAGTGACAAGGCTGCCCAGCAAAGATGGGCAGTCCGTTCTCCCTCCCATGTGATTTATTATGTTTTGCAGTTAAAATTAAGGAACAGTAAATTGGGTAGAGAGAGATGCAATAGTGTAGAATGAGCCACCCAGCCACAACAAGTCCATAGGATCTTTCTCAAAATGTGTTCTTGCACAGTCATGTCTTATGTCCCCCATTTGATGCGCCAAAGCACAATTCCAAAACAAAAGGATGGAGAATGGATAAAGATTCCGGAAATTTATTTGCCAATCGAGGATGCATCAGATGGTGACTTGGGTGACGAGAACAAATGGGAGGCCCCATGAGAATTTGCGAGAACAGCGCATTGCATCCAAACAGCACTATAGCCTATAGTACAGAACCGGTTGAACCAGCTGGGAAAATGAACTGCATGTCTTAATTGATTGTACAATGTCAAGCACAGTTCATCTCAAATTGTAAGGATGCTCTCTCCAAGACAACTTGGGAAGAATATTCTCTGCAAGGACACAAGTATTGGCTTAGTGGTCTTTGATTCAGTGAACACCTATCACAAACCAGAGGAGGGAACCACCGCGACTTCCCTGAGATTGAGCTGTTTTAAAGGAAAAATCCACCCTAAAATACTTGAATGATGTTAAAAAAACAGATTTTGGTGATGTATCTTGCATGTCTGGGCACCAACATGTAGGAAATCACGAACTGAAGTAGAAGTAGACACGGCACGTTGAGGGAAAGTGGTACAACAAAAAGGTAAATTACAACACTTCCACACAAAATCACTCCCGGAATGGATTGATGACAGATTGATGAAATATAATGGTGTAAGAGTATCAGAGGGTAGATCTTTCCTTTAACTGCCACAGTGGCCAGTGGAGGATCACTTGATTTGGATTTGAAGAACCCCCATCCCCCTTCTTCCCTTTGACTTTGCATGTCACTCTTGACAAATACAACACCTGATGTAATTGATGTGTCATTCAAGTGCGATTTGACTTGGCAAGATGTGACACAGATGGCCATCTTGGTTTCACAATTTGCAGACAGGCAATAATCCTGAACATGCTAGAGCTGTCATCCTCCTAATGACTCAGTCTGGTGCTGCGTGAATCCCTTTCTCTATCAGCCGCTGCTGTAGCCATCAAATCAAGCCCAGCCAACAAGGGGGAGATCAGTCCTTTATTACCTTGAGCCGTAACTGCCGCCCTCCCCAGTAACGAGAGATTTGTGTCTTGGTACGACCCAAGCCGTGCATTCTCGCATTTGTCGATAACCATCTGAGACCTCTGCTTTGGAGCAATTATTCCCACCGTCGGTGAGAGCAAGTGCTGCAACTCCAGTCAAGCTAGACGCTATGTCAATGTATGTACTTTTTTTTTTTAAGAACATTGAAATTTTTGAAAAAAGAGAAACTAAAGATGAGTGGCTCTGATACAGCAAGACAAGGAATGCCTTCTTTCCCTTGCTCCTAGATTGCCTTATAAAGGGGTAATATAGAATCTCAAGGCATTTCAGCTTTACAGTTTTTGGGGTCAGTGTCATTCACACATCCTGCAGTCAAGGCAAAAGAAATCATTATTCCCAGTGAAAAGCTCTGTGTCCCTTTCTCTCAATTTTGAAATAGTTGCAGAGCAGATAAAAGAATGAAATTTATTTTGTGGTGGAGTCTGTGAATTATGGATATGAACGGAGCTAGCAATGAAGAGTTGTTTTTGAAGTGAAGTCGTACTCTGAACTGATGTTAGAATCTGCGCACGAAATCATCAGGCTACTCCTTTAAAGAATATGGATGATAGATGTGTATTTTGGCCTCGTCCTCTGGTTAAAGCATCCCACAGAGATGACACGCTTTCTCCCCAGCTCTTTGATCTGAGGTTGACGACGAGGTTTTTAGAGGTTGAATCACTCAGTGCTTCAGGTAGATGAAGCTGTCTAGAAAATGGACACAGTTTATTCCAAGGCTTTTCCCAGATGGATAGTTGTTTTTTGAGCTCTTAAGTTGTTACTGCTTGGACACTGCTGTGGTGTCCTGCTAATATGTGTTCTTGTACTTCCAACCAAAAGTCCTTTTAATCATAGAAAGAGGAGGAAAATCCTCTCTGGGGACTTTGCATTCGGGGACTGCATTCAATATTTTCATGTTGAAAGGCGCACAGGCACAATTTATCTACATAGCATATCCTCCTTTGGTACTGTAAAAGACAGAAACCTAACACCTGTGACAGGACCTCACTGAGAAACAGGAAAAAAAAGCATGTAGAACTGAATACAGAGAAGCTACCTATGTTCTACTTGTTTTGTGTGTTTTAATATTTCCCCTTTATCAGCTTCATCGGAAGTTGGATGATCCTGAGTCAGCAGGGAATAAATAGCTTTTAGGGTTCTGCTGTAGAGTTCGGTTGCAATGAAAACCTGCAGATGCTGGGGTCCTGATGGCACATGGTTATCGGATACAACTGGGTTAGGGAATGAATGAAGTCAATGGAAGGTCCTCACAAGTACAGTAATATAAACGTGTGTGTGTTTGTGTCTTAGACGCAAGCCCTCCAGAGCCAGCTGGAGTTCCAGGAACAATCCATGGTGGAGAAATCCCTTGTCAGCCGGCAAGAGGCCAAGATCCGCGAGCTGGAGACCAAGCTGGAGTTTGAGAAGACCCAGGTCAAACGCCTGGAGGTGAGGGCCAAGGGGGACTCTGGGTGGGGGGGTGGCCATTGGAAAACAGAAAAAAAGCTCTTGCATTCATTACAAAAGGCCCCTTCTCTCCTACATACATTAGCTCTATTCTACTCTATGCCATGCAAGAGCACCACATGAATGTCTATTGTGGTTCCAGGCAGCTTTCAGACCACCATCACTACCAGTTAGATATTGCCAGCCCTGCTTTACTTTGTCCTCTAGCTCGTATTACTTTCACTCAACAATACCATTTGTTATTCTGTCATTTTCAAATTACTTTCTGATTTTGCCCCAGACAAAAAGCTAAAGTGAAGGATAAAGGTTACCATCTGCACGCTCCCAGGGAGAAATTGAAATCCTCTCTCGCCCACTGATAAAATGCCTCCGTGTTCATTTTGGCAAGGTTCATTTCAGTAATTACTAGCTGTGCAATGTGCTTACAGGCAGGCACACTCCCTCGACTCGCCCTCATTGCTCAAAGTATAAAGAAAACATCCAAATTTTTTAAAAAGATTTTGTCAGCTGGATTTCTAATACCTCGTAGTGAAAGGTTCAACAACATCTACAGGTAAGGGCTACACTCATTTTGCCTTTGCTTTTTATGACATCTCACAAACATTAAAAACTGCAGTGACTGAATATTTCAGGTTGCCAGAGAAGTAGAACTCATCAAAGCTAGAGGTAGCAGAGCTCAATCAATACAGATCTGAGGAGGCAGAGTACAACACCCACTCAGTATGTGAAATATGCACAAGGCCAGCAGCTAATGGAGGAGCTAGCTTGCTGACAAAGTTTGCTGTTGGCATCGATACAGAGGCTGAATATAGACTTGCGGCAAATTTGAAAGCCTGTATACTCATATAAGATTCACCTTTTAAGCAAGGTTATATACTACAGTGTATGGTTTAAAGGTAGTCTGCTACACTGCTCCAATGTATTATTGATACAAATGTGCTTATCAATTCTTAATATTGCCTTATAACTGACTTCTGTGGGGATGAAGTGCTATGCCCTTATCCATTCTGCACTCTGCACCACAAAAGGCATTTATTCATATTGTTCCATGCCCTCCATCAGCTGTGTTGTATTGAGTTTTTCCTTCATGATCCTCAGGTGAGGGCCCTGATTTTCTCCTTGTGCAATACTTAAGCTTTAACTACGGTTCGACCTATATGGGTTTTTGAAGGCCGATGGTGGTATTTTGGCATTGAAACTGCCCATAGCCTATATTTTGTGCTGATATTCAGTATCTTTAAATGTAATCATCATGCCAGAAAAAAACATTCAGTGTTTTCTTCTGAATTTTATTCTTGTCCGGATGGAAAAGCATCTGAAACCGCATTTAAACCGTCATGGGACACTTATAAAAACTATATTTAAAACCATACTTTCTTTTCAGTGCATTTGCAGTCCCTAAAAGGATAATTCCGGTATTTTTAAACCTGGGTCCTATTTTTACATATTTTGGGGTCTAAATGACTAATAGGTACAAAAAATTTTGGAATTGGTCCAGTAGATCGCCTCAGCCGGCAGCCGCGAAACGGGCTGCAATGGCTGCAACGTAATCTTTTGGGGCAGCTGCGCCCGATCAAAATACGTCCACTAAAAGTGCTTGTTTTTGCCACTGACAGGCTCAGATTGTTATTCGAAGTGTCTGACAACATTACGGAAAGGATCCCTACAGAGACAGACTTTTGTTTAACCAGAAACAGAAGTCTCGCTTAGGAGAGGTCTCGCTCTGAAATCTCGCGATTAAACATGGAATTAAACATGGTTATGCATCTTGTGCAGAACTGGTCAAATACCATTTAGGAATCATTTCAGGTTAAAGACTTCCCATTAACAACCAGTGTAGTATTGATCAATTCTATAAGAAATAATGTATATAATAATGTAATGAGACAAACTTCAATTTCTATGGTATTCTAGATGGTTCACAATGAACTAGCTGTGGTCAGGGCGGAAGTTCCATCATATCAAACGTGGACGACATCTGATATGATGGAGCTTCCGCTCTCATATCAGATGTGGACCACATTGACTGGCCCATATCTGATTTGAAATTAAAGCCCAATATCAGGAAATATTACACAGATTTGTTTAACATTCTGATTGGCCACTGAAGTCATTCTGAACATGCCGCTGTTTCACATCTGATCATATCACTCCACTAAAAAGTCTGGTCAGTTTTTTTCTAATCAAATTAACTGTCACCTTGTGCCAGTCCTGAAAGACTAGTTTTTTGGTAAATTACTGTAGCTTGTAATGATAAAATAATAAAATCATTTAAAATCAATATTTTGTGTTAAATGATTAATGTCTTTGGTAAGTAGCCATGTAATGATCGGGATAATGTGAATCAGCAAATATTGTGAAATGAACCTCTTAAGGACAATCGTGGCCCCTACACTTCGTATTGCTTATTTTGCAATATTGACTGGCTCGCTACACATCATCCCAGTCTAACACTAGTCTGGAGCTTGAGTCATCTGCCCCTTTCTCTCTGTGTTTCTGCCCAGAGCCTTGTAGCTCGTCTGAAGGAGAACCTGGAGAAGCTGACGGAGGAACGAGACCAGCGCAGCAGCAGCGAGAACCGAGAGAAGGAACAGAACAAACGTCTACAGAGGCAGATCCGTGACATCAAGGAGGAGATGGGTGAGCTGGCCAAGAAGGAGGCCGAGGCCAGCCGCAAGAAACACGAGCTGGTAAGGACCCATCGAACAGTGATGAAAGGATGTTGCAGAGAACAATTATTGATTAGCAGGCGTTACAGCGATGACCCCTTGACATTGTGGCTGCGGAGCATTCAGCATTAACGTTAAATCAAAGACTTTGAACTGGCCAACCTTTGGTCCAGGTCAACTTAAAAGCTCTTTCCATCTCTCATCTAATCAACAGGAAATGGACATTGAAAGCTTAGAGGCTGCTAACCAGAGCCTGCAGGCAGACCTCAAGTTAGCCTTTAAGAGGATTGGTGACCTCCAGGCGGCCATTGAGGATGAGATGGAGAGTGACGACAACGAAGACCTGATCAATAGGTATAAGCAACTTATACTACAGCGAGACTGACTTGCCAGTCAGTTAGAGGGGCATTAAGTAATCTGTCTTTTATCAACCTGTGACCAAGAGAGTGCAACAACATCAACATGTCACGGTTTACAGTGGCCTGTAACAATGTGTCACAATGGAGACGAGTAAGCTATCTAATTATATCAGAGATCCAACAGAATCGCCTAGTGAAAAGGTAATAGATCACCTTGCAAAATGTAATAATAATGCTGCTTTTGTCATTTGCTTTTTAGCCTTTGTAGCTGAAATGGCACCACTGGCGTGCTCGGAGCGCCACCCTCTATCGTTGAGCAGTTGAAAATGCAAACAGGGCGGGGTGGGTAGGGCTGAAACTCCGATCGGCAGGGAGTTTTTGTTCTGTCATTTTGTGCTACGGGGCTGCAAAAACTGTTCTTATTCCACCTTTAAATCCCTCACTCTTTACAGCAGATGGGATTCGCGTTCACTTGACACAGATAGCAGTTATCACAGTTAAACTGTGGATCAACCCAACAGTGGTAATGAGGAGAAGGGAAGAAAAGAGTGAGTGACACAGTTAGGATGGATGTTGACTGAGAGGGTCTCTGGATGAAGCAATTAGAAGGGAGTTCTGCCTAGACTCATGTTTTTCACACATGCAGAATAACATGACTGAGTCCCATTCTCCTGGGTTCCATATAATAATACTTATTTACTCACTCTCTGATGCCTGCCGAGCCTTGATAATTTCCCAGCACATTTCACGGGAGAGAGAAGGCTTTCTTCCTTCCACCTTGAAGCAGTAAATAGCACTGTGCACAGTCAGATTTCTTTTGAATACACTCTGTAAGGTTTTCTTCTCCACACTGTATGCAAGATAGAAGATCAGGATGAGGTGCCATGCTGAGTCAGTGCCCCTAAAAATGTGATGCGTAAAAGTGCTTTGTTTTCCCAATGAAAAAATATTTTAAGCATCATGTTTTATTCATGTGTTTTATTTTTGTCTGATTCTTATCTCATGCTTTTTTTTCTATTTGTTCTGTGTTATTTTCCTGTCTCTGTCCCTCCATCCATCCATCATGACCAGTTTACAAGACATGGTGACAAAGTATCAGAAAAGAAAGAACAGAACGTGAGGAACTGGAGCTCATCATTTGAACTTTAACAGAAGTGTTTGGGTTTTTTGTGTTGTTTTTTCTTTTTCACCACTGGAAATGATGCAGTATGCTAGTCTTTGAACATACCAGAGTAGTTGATAGTTGAGAGAGAAACTTTTCTCTCTGTGTCTAGTTCAAGTCAGTTCATTACTTATGGCTGTCATATTATGTCCTAGAAAAATCTGGTATTTAAAGGAAAAAGCCAACCTAAAATACTTTAACACTGATCCCTCATCCAACTGTTGACCAAATACTTAGTGTATACTTACCAAAACTATCTGCCGCCTGAGACACCAAATGACCTGACGTGCACACTACAGCTAAATGCTTCAAACTAGCTGGGCACATAATGTAGCAAGCCATAAGGTTATAGCTGAAGGCAAAGAGGCTAGCTGAGTACCTAGCTACAAACAAAATGACTCAAAAGATAAACCTGCCATATTTCAAGGTTTAAAAAGTGAAAGTAGTTAGTAACAAACTTTTAAACAACAATTTGCAGCCATTTATCAAACTGAAAATGTAGCTAGCTAGCTACTAGTAGTGGCAACATGAACAGTAAATAAATGTCAGGTATTGGTATCAGCCCCAAAGAACAACGGCTTTTTTTCTAGACCCAGCATTTAGCACCAATGTTCAACAGTCATACAGGGGGAAAGAAATAACAATCAACAGTAGCCTCAATATATCATAATGCAAGGCAGCCATAAGATAAAACATGCTGCATTTTGAGTAAGGGGTGAAAGTAATTCTGGGAAACATAGGAAATCATTAACTGAAGTAGATTTAGACAAGTCAGGTTGAGGGAAAGTGGGCAAATTGCAACACTCATCACAAAATAACTACCAGTCGGTAGAGCATGAGACTCTCAGTCTTAGGGTCGTGGGTTCGATCCCCACATAGTGTCAAGTACCTTTGTAAGTCGCTTTGGATAAAAGCGTCTGCTAAATGACTGTAATGTAATGTAATATCTAACTAGAGCATCTGAAAGTGGATTTTTCCTTTAATCTGTGGAGGCACAGTGATACTGCATCATCCAGTGCTCAGAAATTCCCTCATAACCCCAATTTACTCCACTTTTCCATTGCATGACGTTGCACGCTGGATTGCACAAATGCCATTGACCGCACATTTCTCCAGTCCGAGCATGAAATGACCCTCCCCAGACTATCTGTATGGTTAACCGCTTTGTAAAGCTTTTAAAATGAGGGGCAGACGTAAGCACATATAATTCATGCAGTTGGCTTCCATTTCTGTGTGTCATGATCTCTCCGGTCATCCCTCGTGGCATCTGCCAGAATGTTTCTCACTGTTTTCCTTTTGCGAAAGCTCAGAGCTCGGTTTCTCCTGCTGTGTTTACCGCCTCGCCTTGTTCCGAGGGCGTCTCGTTGGACACTGCTGCGTTGTGTTTGAACAGCAGTTGGTGGTGAGCAGCCTCTTGTTCCTGGGGCCCCTCTTAATATTTCATCGGCCCGCTCCAGGGCTGGATGCGGCTGTGGCTCGACGGCGACTACCCTCCTGACAGCAGAAAAAGGAGGGCGTGTTCCTCATCAATCTTTGACTTGCACTTGCTTAATAATGCAGAACCCTCAAATGTCCTACAAAAAGCTGTCTTGCTCATCAGGTGGGTAGAACACACGAAGCGTTAACCTCTGGCTCCCGGCCATTCCGGTCCCATGTCGGTGCTTTGTTATAGCAGTTGGTACGTTTCCTACTGTTGTAAAGCCTTGTTAAGCAGTGCTGTACAGTGCAGCATTTTGTTAAAGAGCAGATAGTGTTATGAATGTTAATGGTGAGATATTACAGCACTGCTACATTTTGAATTTTTTAAAAAAAGCTTCTGTTTTTCCTGGTAGCAACTTTTATTAAATTGTTCCAAAATACAGAGATATACAGAGCAGGATTTGTTGAGTGATGGAGCTCTGTTTTTCTATAATGAATGACTATTTGCGTGCCAGCAATTCATACCACACTGAAAAGTCAGAGGCCTGTTTGAATACATTTGCTCCATTGCATCAGAAGCACTGCACCACACTGCCTTTTGATCTGACACTGTGGATAAGAGGCATTCTCCTTGCCTAGGATTCTTGATAGTCTTTGAAAGGATGCATATGCCAGGCTATGTTACAAACCCCACAGCGACTTCACCGGCCAGACTGAGTTTCAGATATTCAAGGCATAAACACTAGTGCCTGTAAGACCCTGGGACACACAGGAGCAGAGCGAAGCTGAGCAGGAGGATCCATAGAAGCTAATGATGAATGTAATAGTGTGTAACAGAGATGTACAACCAATGGCGGCAGATTGTCACAGACAATTAATGTCTCCTCAGCACAGTGTTTGTTTGCTTCCCCCAGGCTTTCGGCAGGGCTTAACTAATGGTATGGCGGTCAAGGACATAAATTGTGGTTGACACCATGTGTGAAGCGCTCGATTACATAGTGCCCGCCATTGTTTTGGCTCCAGACCTGCGAGCCTCCTCTATGTGCTCTGAATGCATGATGGCACCGTACAGCAATAACATAGCAAATTCAGAAGGAATAAGGACAGCCAGTTTTGTCGTATGAAGATTTTAGGAGTATTCGCTTAAAGTCACTATTTATTCCTGATCCCACGAGTGAGACAGGGATTTTCTAGTGGCTTGCAGAACTATTGCTGTAAGTCCCAGGAAAGTCAACAATGTCACTGGGGTCGTGAGGTGAATGCAATCCTGCTGAACTGCACTTCAAAAAACAATTTCCCTTTTTCATTTTCCCATTTTCTCAAGGCAGGAGTTGTTATTTAAAACAGAGTGTTGCCAGATAAGAGAAAGGTTAAAAGACTAATCTAAGAAGGCTGGGGGGGGGGAAAATGTTGACTCGCCAAAACTCGACAAACACACAAATCCTTGTGAAGCTTTATCTCAAAAGAGGGGGAAGATGAGCAAACAGCTCTGGAAGCTTTT